>JANITX010000210.1:25812620-25823492 GCA_027564395.1 Erythroxylum ulei | reverse complement strand
TAGCTCACCCCCTTTCATCCCCATCTCCAGGTATTCGAGCAGGAGATCGGATGAAAGAAAGTCAAGGCTTGTGTTCGTTTTTGCTTAGCTAGTATTTTGTGTAAAGTTGGATTTTTGGTATTGATCTGTATATGGCTTGAATTGCCATTAATGTATTACAGGCATTTATTTCAGGATGTATGTGATTTATGAAATTGTGTATATAATTGAGTATGATGTATATGAATTCTGGAATTGTGTATGGAATTATGTGACTGTATATGAATGGGTTTGGTTGTGATATGGATTCCGGACGGGAGGTCCGATGATACTGATGATTGAGAATTAATGAAGTGCTAGGTATAGAATTGTGTTGGTTTATGCTGGGATTTCGGACAGGAGGTCCGATGAAGTGTGTATGGATTGTTTTGGAAAATAGAAGTGCGTTTAAATTTAATTGCAGGTTTTTGGGTTTTAGAAAATGCAGCCGTTATGCTGCCAAATTTTTGTTAGATAATGATTGAAGGAAAATTAGAATAAGAATTTTAAAGATGAGATTAAGATATCTTAATCATATGCATGATTAAGAGAAATTGAGGTTATGGAAAATTATGGCAAAGGATTTGAGATTAAAATGGATGACGTTTCCAATTGGGAAATTATATTGTTTTGTTGTGTATAAGATTGAATAAAGAGAAAAAGGAATGATTAATAAGAAAAAAAATTTATACCGGATTTCGGATTGGTTATGTCGTAAGGTTTCAAACGCTACTTTAGTTTTCGAAGATACGCCACGCGCGACCCTTTTGTCGGATGTCGGACATTAGTTTCGATTCTTTTGAACCGTTTGTTGGCTTCGTTTTGTAAATCCGTTCCTTCGTTTTCCGCTTCTGATTTTTGCTTCCGCAATTTGTTATCCGATTTTCTGATTCAATTCTCCGTTCTTTTGTTTCCGATCGTTTTCTGTTTTATTTTCCAATTGGGGTCCGGTCCCGAGATCGGGTCCCAACAATTTCAGTTTTGTGATCAAAGAAGGAAGATGGTCCACCAAATGTTCCTCTTTCTTCTTTAATCCAATGAATGTTAAAAGGTTACATGCTATCATTAAAAGATAACCATTAAACAATTTAATGATGATAAAGCATGTTAAAACCATCTTTAATATAACAAATCAATGCTAAATGTGCAGCTGCACATTCAGCCCAATAAAACCAAAATTCCTTCTCCATTTATCTTTAATAACTTTGTTTTAATTTTTAGCCCATTTCTAAATGTTCATTTGGGCTTGTAATTAACAATTAATTAGTCTAAACCCAACATTCAATTATAGGCTTTAAAAGCTCTATTTATATTTCTTACTTTACTTGATAACCTTCCTAGAAGCCAAATGGGGAATCTAATTGGACTTATATAATTCAAGCTCCAATAAGCATGGAATTAATTTAATCTCATTAAAATTAATTCCAGCTTATTAACTGAATGTCATTCAACTAAAGGCAATTACTTGAACTCTTGAATTACTAAATATTATGAGAACATATGTTTCAAATAGGATGTCCAATTGCAAACTCTAATATGAACCATATTATAGCAATACAGACAATTAACACACAATATCTTATCTTGGTGTTAAGACTTCATGGGTAGCTAGTCCATCAAACTCCTGGTGCCAGTTTAATCACTAATCTCCATAAAACATCTAGAAGTGATGCTCTTTATTTAGGTGAATGTTCTCTGACATATGTTTCAATTAATAATTCCAACATGCAGACACTGGATTGATACTTTGTAAAAATCCATTCTGATCATGTAAAAAATTATAATGAAACACATATGAGTTTACCACTCGTCAAGATTGTGGCTCATAATAAACGAATGCTGAAGTTGTATGTTTTAAGATTAAAGTAACGACCCAATTTATTCTTTAAAACATACTTGATTCTCGATTCATTAAATAATGCCATTATTGATAGTCAACTACTATCATGATATGAAACTCATCATTCTCTTGAAGTAAACTCCTTTACTTGCACAGAGATAAATCGCAACACTACAGTCTAAACCATAATCAAGTGACCAACTTGATTATTCAACTTTGAATCAATTAGATTTAGATTATAATAATATACACATTTCCCATACATCTCTATGTATATGTATATACTTACAAAAGAATTTCGGTACCTTATGACTAGATATATAATGCTCATACAAACAAAACCAAACTCTTTTGTTTTATTAATAATAAATATTTTCATTACAAAAGTAACAGGAAGAAAATTAAGTTATAAGTAAATACATTTACTTTTCAGGGCACTACATTTATATAACTCTAATAGTTGCTGCTTGTGAAGTAGTAAAAGAAGTAGTCTGGCTTTGTAGGTTCCTAAATGATTTGAAGGTAGTTCCCGAGACAGAAAAGGTCATTACACTTTATTATGAAAATAATGGGGCAGTGGCTAATTCTAAAGAACCTCGAAACCATAAAGCTGCCAAACATATTGAGAGAAAGTATCATCTCATAAGGCAGATAATGCAACGTGGTGAGATGAATGTGGTAAAGATGCCCACAGACCAAAACCTTGCTGATCCATTTACGAAGACGCTGTCTCAAAAGAGTTTTGAGGGTCACCTAGCAGGGATGGGAATGAGGGATATGTCAAACTTGCTTTAGGGGAAGTGGGAGATTGTTGGAGTTATGTAAATATAGTGTCCTAGAAAGAAAGTACATTTACTTATAACTTAATCTTCTTCCAGTTACTTTTTATAATGAAAATATTTATTATTAATAAAACAAAAGAATTTGGTTTTATTTGTATGAGCATAATATAACTAGTCATAAGGTACCAAGATTCTTTTGTAAGTAATTTACATATACATGGAGATGTATGGGAAACATGTATATTATTAGAATCTAAATTAATTGATTCACAGTTCAATATTCAAGTTGGTTGCTTGATTATGATTTAGACTATAGTGTTGTGATTTATCTCTGTGCAAGTAAAGGAGTTTACTTCAAGGGAATGATGAGTTTCATATCATGATAGTAGTTTACTATCGATAATGCCAGTATTAAATGAATCTAGAATCACGTATGTTTTTAAAGAATAAAGTAGGTTGTTACTTTAATCTTAAAACATACACCTTAGTATTCTTTTATTACGAACCACAATCTTGATGAGTGATGAACTCATATGTATTTCATTATACTTCTTGATATGATCGGAATGAATTTTTACAAAATATCAATCCAGTATTTGCGTGTTGGAATTATTAATTGAAACATGTATCAGGGAACATTTACTCAACTAAAGAGTTTATAGTGATATCATCACTTCTATATGTTTTACGGAGTTTGGTGATTAAACTGGAGCCAGTAGTTTGATGAACTAGCTACCTATCAAGTCTTACCACTAAAATGAGATCTTGAGTGTTAACCACCATATAGAGTAAAGCGGGAGATGTAGAAGGCAAAACCAATTAAGGGCAAAATGGTAATTTTACCCTTTATTGTGTAGATGGCTATAATATGGTTCATAATAGAGTTTGCAATTAGACATCTTATTTGAAACATGTGTTCTCATAATATTTAGTAATTCAAGAGTTCAACTAATTGTCCTTAGTGGAATGACATTTGGTTAATAAGTTGGAATTAATTCTAATGAGATTAAATTAATTTCGGGCTTATTAGAGCTTGAATTATATAAGTCCAATTAGATTCCCTACTTGGTTTGTAGGAAGGTTATCAAGCAAAGTAAGAAATATAAACAGAGGTTATTGAAAGAAATATAAATAGAGGTTACCAAAAATAAGAAAGAAGAAAGGACCAAATTAGATTCAAAATAATAATACCAGAATAATTTAATTAAAAGTTAATTAAATTGGGTTTTAAAGCCTGTGATTGCATGTTGGGCTTACACTAATTAATTGTTAATTAGAAGCCCAAAAGAACATTTAATATTTCACTAGAATTTGGTTTGATTTGATTAATTAGATTAATTAAATTGAAACAAAGTTATTAAAGATAAAAAGAGGGCAAATTTCGGTTAAATGGACAATTGCACATTTAAGGTGGGTTTTTATCATGCTTCATCATCGTTAAATGATTTAATGGTTGCCTTTTATGATGGCATGTAAGTTTTTAGCATTAATTTGATTAAAGAAGAAGCAGATGCATTTGATGTACTGTCTCCGTTCTTTTATCTCATAACCGAAAATAAGAGGGTCTCATTTAGATTATTGGTCTTTTCATATAGCCACATTAAACAAATGATTCTTTATTTTTAATTAAAGAATGAAGTGATGCATTGGATGAACATCACTCTCTTCTTTCATCATTAACCGAAATTGAGAGAAAGAGAAGAAGTTGTTGCACTTTTGACTCACTCTCTCCTCTCTTGCATGAGTTAGCCGAAACTTGTAATGAGAAGAGTCTCATTTTTGGCTTCTTTCAACTAAGGAAAATATCTTCAATATTTCTTCTCCTTTCCCACCAAAGGATCTTGTTGACCAAGTTGTCCAAGGAGAACAAGTGGTAGATCGAATTTGTCGAGGATACAATAACAAGGAGAGGATACATTAACAAGGAGAGGATATAAAAGCAAGGAGTTAAAGCTGTAGTGAGGAGTCGGTATAATTTCCATCTTATTCTTATGTTAGTTGTTTTCCTTATACCGTATCATGTATGGATGAAAACATGTTTATTTGGTTTTTATGCTTCCGCTATGTTTTGGTTTCGAAAAAAGTTTTTGAAATTTACCATTTAGCTAAATCTAGTACGCTATTGTTTTTTGATCCAACAATGTGAAGGGCTAGTCTTAACAATAATTATGGACTTGGTACTCACTTTCAAACTAAATTATATATCTTTGTCTCCTTCGAGCTCCTTCTCTACTTCTTCTTCATAAGCAATTCCTCGAGTAGTCCTCTCAAGATTATTGAGCTTATCTCCACTCTGTATGATTTTCGCACTAATGTTCCTTGGGTACACCTCGGGTTGAGATGGTTGTGTCTTATTGCTTTGTGATGCTAGGCGGTTGATAGTTACCATCAGTTGACCCATCTAGCTTACCAAGCTTTAGATTCTAGAACTTGTATCCGACTAAAATTAAAAAGTATTAGTAGCAAAAGATATAACTAAATCTTCCAGAGATGTACCTGAGTTGGAATAACAGGCTTCTGGTATATACGAAAATTGCCATGCATCCTATAACTCATCTAGGAAGTAGTCTTACTAGCCATCCCATCCATAACTGAAGTTTGAATGATCACTCTAAACTTGTTTATAGGATTGAGAATATGAATTATAGGAAAATTTGATAATATCTAGTGGTGACATACTCCCTTCACTGTTTCCTTTTTATATACAAACACAAAAAAGTGAAAAATAAAGAAATAAATATAAAAACTAATTAGAAACAAGTATATTCAAAACTCCAATTAAATTCAAGAACAAAAACTAAAACACCATATTCCCCAGTAACAACACCAAAACTGGTAACGCATCGTAATACTATAGAAAATAACTGGACTTAAAACTATAGCTAGTGATGAGTTTATGTCGGTCTCACAAATAGGGTATATAAAGCTTTTGAAATGAAAAGAATTGGTGTTTAGGTTATAAGGGGTTTGGTTTAATTCCAAATAAGAAAATAAAGTTAAACTAAACTAACAAAAGGAAATTAAATAAAGTTAAACTAAACTAACAAAAGGAAATTAATTTAAACAACACAAAAGAACCACATAAGCTTCGGTCATTTAACCAAGGTTACGTTATCCCTAATGATTCAAAATCATTAGTAGCTACTAATGAACCCAAAATACAACGATTATGTATTGTATTAACGATTCTAGCAATGGTTTTACATAAAAATAATCCATTAAGATCATTCTTACATAATACCCAACTTAATAAACATAAAATAACAAAAGCGGTTTCGAAAAGAGAAAGAACAATAAGCACAATGTAGATATGCCCAAAACGTGTCTTCAATTTTGATTGCACCTCTGAACTGAGTTGGGAAAGCCTAACCATCCATTAGTCTCCAAAATTTGCATGCTACCCTCATTTCTATACCAAAATGGTTCATCCCTATTTTTGCCATCAAAATGTTCTATTTATACTAAAAATTAGGTTTCGGGGTAACCCAAATTGTGAAAGCCACAGCAATGCACTTTGGGTCAAGGCTATGAATTTTGAGTCATGGTAGTGACTCCTTTAGCTCCTATGCTTCCAAATTGTACCTAAAACAAAATATGAACGAAAAAGAGTTCGTTAAACAATTCATAACAATAATCACTAAGTTTTATGGAATAAAAGTACAGTTAATTAAGCACATATCAAATTCCCTCACACTTAGTTTTTGACTATCCTCGGGTGATATGTGTTTAAATTTTAATTCATTTGATATGCTACATTTAGTGATTAATGTCTTAGAAATGCTTAAGATACTCATTTTAAGTCATATGTAATTTTAGACACAATTTGGAAGCAAATAAGTTAAACTGTGTCGAAAGCATGACATATAAGCCATTTTTCTAGGAATAATATTTATTTGCCTTCATGAAAAAAAAGACAAGAAAATTGGAACACAAAGAAGAAGAGACCAAAAATGACAGGGAAGCATGAAGAAAACACACAGCTCTAAGACATCCAACGTCTGCATGAAAAATGCAAACCATATTTACATTTCAGACAGACTTCTAAATGACAGGGAAGCATGAAGAAAACGCACAACTCTAAGACGTCCAACATCTGCATGAAAAATGCAAATCATATATGTGTTTCACACAAACGATGTTTGCGTTTAACACAAAAGCATAGTTGTGTGTGCGTTTGAAAGGAAAAAGAGGGCAAGGTTTTAAAATGAGTGAACAAGAGCATAGCCATAAACCTTTATTTGTCACATCAAAGCTATAATGAGAGGAGCATAAGAGGGTGGCAGAAGAGAGAATCGTAGAGGGGAATGAAAATGTGAATAGTAGTGTGACCCAAGAGTTTATTTGTCACATCAATGAATAGTGAGAGTAAATAGAGAAGAGAGTAGCATGAAAGATAATAGAGGTGGAGGTTTGACACCATCGAAGCACATGGAGAAGATGGATCACACTCAGAGAAAATAAATAGAGATGGAAGGCTAGCTTCTCGATACCAGTTTAATGCGAATATTGACTCCAAGTCACGGTTAAGCTATTTTTATCATTTTAAGGTTGTAATTTCTTTTCGAATTGTTGTGTTGTTTGTGTTGATTTGATTGGTTTTGGGATGACTGATCTTAATATGTTATTTTGATTGTTTTATTTTGAACCTATTGCGAAAACTTGAATGTAATCTGTAATTATTACTTTTGTTATTTGTGAGTAGCATCTAATGATCGTTAATTATTGGGAATAACATAACTTAGGTTAGATAACTCGAACGTGTGAGGTTACTGCCTATATTGATCGTTTTCTAATTCATAATGCGGCTGCCAAATTGAATTTAGAGATCTTATCCTAGGTTATTTGGTAGTTAGGTTTAATTACTGATTGTATCTTGATTAAATACAACCTAAGGGAAAACTGAGATTAGTAGAGCATTTTAATAGTCTCAGATCAATAGTTTGAAAAGAGTTGTAAAAACGTTAAAATGATGGAATATGTTTGATCATGTTTAGGATGAGATGGACCCTAGAATTGGGCCTTACTTATATTCAACACTTTTCTCATTTTCGATTGCTTGTTTTAGTTTGTTATTTATAGTTTACTTTTACTTTAATTTCTAAATTGCTTAAAATCCAAAAACTTCCCATTTTATTTTTCTTGCATCAATTAATTTCATTACAAAAATTAACCGAACATTCCCTGTGGATCCAATTCTGACTTACTATAACTACAAATTTTAATGTGCATAGTCAAGTAAATTTTGCAGTGCACTCGACACATACTGTCAAATTTTGACGCCATTGTCGGGGAGTGTGGTAGTTTAATTTTTGAATTTTATTTTAGTTGGTGTTTTGTGAATATATCTGCTTATAATCATTCTTTTTGTTACTTGCTAAATTTTAATTGTGCATTAGTGTTGGTGCATGGTAGTGACAAGATCTCCTCGTAGAGAAATTAAGCAGCTTGATCCGGAGATCGAAAGAACATTACGAAGATTGCTTAGGGAGGCAAGTTCAAGTTTGGTAGATGAATTGGAATCAAAATCTGAAGACACGATGGCAAATCCAAGAACTCTGAGGTAGTTAGCTGCACCTAATTTAACTCAAAGACCATTATGTGTGACATTTTCATTGAACATGTTACTTTGAGTTAAAATCCGGATTAATTCATTTATTCCCTAACTTTCATGGCCTTAAAGTATGGATGCACATAAGCATCTTAAGGAACTTGATGTCGTGTGTTTGAGCATGAAGCCTCATGGGGTGACCGACGAGCAGATCATTTTGAGGGCCTTCCTGTTCTCACTCAAAGATGCAGTAAAGGATTGACAATTTGACTTACCAACTGGAAGTGTGAATACTTGGTTAGAGATGAAGAGATTCTTGGAAAAATATTTTCTAGCCTGAAGGAAAACAAGTATTCGGAAGGAGATATGTGTTATTAAGCAACAAAATGGAGAGTCTCTTTACGAGTACTGGGAGTGATTCAAGAAGTTATATGCTAGTTGTCCACACCACAACATACCACAGCAACCTCTCATCTAATATTTTTATGAAGGATTGCTGTCGATGGAGAGGAGTTTGGTTGATGCAGCAAGCGATGGGGCAATTTGTGATAAGACTCTTATTCAAGCCAGGATATTACTTGAACGGATGGTCGCTAACACCTAACAATTTAGCACTCGCAATGATGTTCGATGAGTAAAAGAGGTAAGCACTTCATCTATTGAACATTATTTAGATGAACTAACATCTTTTGTTAGACAGATTGCAGTTAGACAGACACAAGTGAAAGTGTGTGGGATATGTTCAAACATGAATCATCCAACTGATAAGTGCCCAATGTTGCAAGAGGGTAGCATTGAGTATTTGAATGCTGTAGGAGGGAACTCCCCAAACAAATACAACCCAATATTCGCAGACGTATAACCCAAGTTGGAGGAACCACCCCTAAAGTAAATCACACGTTAATATAGACTTAATACTCAATATACAAAATGCACTAGAAGGGGGGTTGTGTATTCCTTTTTGATGATCCCCTTTTTAAGAATTTCTTTAAAAGCTTGCTTTTACTCAAAACTTTTAAAAAATAGTAATATGAATTATTGCAATTTATTTTCTAAGTGCTTGTTTGAAACAGTAGGAGTAGTAGTTGAGAGTTGAGAGAGAGTTGACACAACAGATTTATACTGGTTCACCCCAAACCTTGGGCTACGTCCAGTCCTCAGGGATCTTTCTGAGATTTCACTATACTTTGCAAAGTTACAAGTATTCTTTGACTCTGAGCCTCTTCAGGTCTCTTACAGCAAGTATTCTTTTCACATTTAGCATCTTCAAGCTATCTGCTTTTCTTCTTTCAATTGAAAGATATTTCGAGCTTTGTTACAGATAAGAATAGCTCTGCGTTTAGCACAATGAAATTTCTAGCTTTTTTGAATTTCAATAACTCTTTCGAAAATCTCTAACTTCTGTAGTCTTCGACTCTGACTCGTATTTATAGCCTTCGTCTTCAACCGCTTCATGTTAACTGCTTCTTTCTTCTTGTTTCTTGATCTTTGAAGAATCAGTTATTCAGTTAAGTTCTGTAACTAACTCAAGCTGATTAGTCATCTAACGTGGTATCGGGTCTTCCGTCTCATTTTATCGCCTCACTTTTGGCTTGCGCTTCTGTCTCACTTTCTATCGTCTTACTTTTGGCTTACGCTTCCGTCTCACTTTCTATTGTCTCATTTTTAGTTTGCGCTTCTGTCTCACATTTGTTTCTGCTTCTGTCTCACTTTTTAGTTTATGCTTCCATCTCACTTTGCTTTCTGCTTCCGTCTCATTTTTTTGTATCTTTCTTGTTTTATTATTATTTGGTCTTCATCAAAATTATTGAACGTAAAGTTATTTTGACTTAAGAATCTCCCCCTTTTTGATGATAACAAATAATTATAGTAGTAAGAAAGAAAGTATTATTAACAATGTAGTATACAGTATACGACTATATACACTTGAGAAAACTTTTTTCTTCTTCTTCTCTTCTTCTCCTCTTGTCTTCTCTTCTTCTCCTGTTCTTCTCTTCTTTTGTTCTTCCCCCTATGTTTTACGTTCTCCTTTCTCTCCTCTTCTCCCCGTATTTGCTATTAATCAAAAACATTTACGACTGTAGATGCTTCATTATTTATGAAAACATTTTCTTCATTTCTGTGCGGAGTGACTTGAGGTCTTATCGTATTTGATCTATTTCTTCTCGTAAGTCACTTATTGAAGCAGGCCGATCATCATCCTTCCGTTTTTCTTCTTCACAAGCAATAGTAGTGCTGTATACGTCTGAAAATAGAACAATTACTTCATTGATTATAAGGGTAGGAGATTGGACAGATAGGTTTGGCTCTGGGAGATTCAAATTATCAGGGTTGGTTAGACGTGGAACTTGTCTTCCAAATAGGTGTAGAACATCTCCGAGTGAAGACACAGTACTTAACATCCTAATGTGCATAATCAAATGCACAAGAGTCTAGATTGGGTAGCTGATATCTCCAATCCTAACAGATCTGTACTGACCTTTTGTTATTCTACCAACTAGCTGAGAAGAATCTTTGGTGGTACACCGACCACAGTTACTTCCTAAAGCTTTCAAAATGTAATGGGTAACATAGGTTCCCTTCATTTAAGCTGCATAGCACGCCTCATGTTGGACCCCGATCTCTTAGTGGGATTTTTGATTTATGAAATGAAATTAAATGAGGAAATCGTGGTGATTTATGCA
>JANITX010000210.1:25742032-25759804 GCA_027564395.1 Erythroxylum ulei | reverse complement strand
TTTTATGTTTTAATACTAAAGATAAAATCCTTGGAATAATTACTGTGTAATTGAAATTATGATGAGATCATAATTATAAGATTCAATTTACACTTATGTGTTATTCCTAAGTGTTTGTAGTTGTAGTTTCATCAAGACTGGATATTGTGGAAACGATAAAACTAGCACACATTATGTTTCTTTCTTATGAAGAAAGTAATTGTTCTCATAAATTAAAGTATAGAGATACTTAAACTAATATGTAGGTGAATATTAGAGAATAAGTCACTGAACTGACCCAGTTACGAGAATTCCGGATAGAATATTACTTATGTGCCTATGGATTATCTCATAATGATAGTTGTATAATTGATCCTAAGACTTGAGATTACCAGGGTATCTAGTGTGAGAATTACTATGCTTTGATGATACTTATGAATTGTCCTAGGATAATTCAGTCAGTAGTTATTAGATACAATATGAACCATATGTAGATAGTTGAGTAAGTCAATATAGGATTTGTCACTTTAAAGTAATTAGAGAGAATATTCTACTGTTTTTGATTAGTAATGATTTATAGAATTCTCTGGACAAAGTGAATTGATATTTGAAAAGGAGTTTTCAAATTTCAATTATAAATCGATTAATAATTAGCAAGAACGAACATGATTGGATGATCAGAGTAGGCACTATATCTATACTCTGTCCAATTACAATATTGAATGATGAAATGATTAAATTATGCATTATAGCCATGCATGGACAGCTTAAGTCAATCACTTTGTTATTCCTGATATTTGGATAATTATGACATGTTGCTAGACGTCAATCATAATTTATGATTATGAATTATTTAATTAGAGAATAAAGATAAATTAAAAGAAGTTTTAATTTATCCAATTATAATTGTGAATTAGAATTATAATTTATAATCATTGCCAATTTATTAGGAACCTAATGGGTCACACATCAAAGAGCAATTTGTTAAATAAAAATCAATTTAATTATGTTGGACTTAATTATAAAGTTTGAAAAACTTTGGGAATCAAATATGAGATATTTAATTTTATTAAATTAAATTAATTATAATTATAATTATAATTATAATTTGATTTTAATTATAATTAAAGAGATTTAATTTTAATAAAAGACTCTTATGATTTTTCTATTTAAAGGGAAGAGCTTTTTAGAAGCTAGCACTTTTTTGTCTTCTACCTGTCAAATCAGTTTGAGAATTGCTCTATAGATACCATCAAGACTGGACACTTGAACAGTTCGTGATTAATCAATCGAAAAAATTTTAAATATTTTCAACAGAAAAGTGAACAAGGTAAGATTTCTAAATCGTTTTATATTTTATTCAGGTTTATTCAATTATCGTGATCCACTCAAAATTTGTAAAAGTTTTTTATTTTCCGCTAAACTCGTGATTCGATCACGGTCAAATTCCAATAGACTAAACCAAGTATGGCATGGATGACCAAATGAGTCGAATTCTATATAGCGGAAACACTTCGCCACAACAATATTTGATATTTGTGTTTTGCACCATAATTTGACTTGTGTAGAAATGAGGCAAATCTCATTCTTGATAAGTTTCAAGCTCTTCTGTGCTAGCCTTGGATACTATTCCTTTCAATTTTAATATGTCCTACACAAACTGAAGAGGTTGTCAACAATCAAGTACAAGTCCACCGCCCCCTCCTTCGGTCTAGAAGGACAAACCTGTAGAGGCAAATTTTTGCTAATCAAACAGACCTAGAGACCTCAATTAATAAATAGATGTTTTTTTAAGCCCTCTTCTATTTCTCTGTATTCCTAAATTTTGGCTAACTTTAAAGTGAGGGTTTCGGAATGCATTATATAGATTAGTAATTTATACTATTGTTTACTTCATGAATTTTGTGTATAAATAGTATTTATCTGTCACAATTACACATATGTATGCATTGACAAAGCTCTAATTATTGCACCTGACAATTTAATAATATGATCATATGATCCGCTTATTAGCAGCGCACAAAAAGCCAAAATGGATCTTCTTTTTTTTAGAAAATGAATGAAATTGTATTAACTTTAACAAAAGCTAGATCAAAATTACAATGAGATAGCTTGCAACATAATTGAAATATAAGTATCCTCTCCTCTATACTTTCCACCTTTTTTTGATTGAATATATTCCTTACTTAACTTTTAAAAAAAACACAAATGAAATTACAAGATTGACCCCAAAGTTTGATACAAAACATTACATCATCCATGTGTTCTTCATTTCAAGAGTAAGTGAATTTTGCATATTGTTTGCTACAAGTGCTACCTGGATCTGATTGATGATTTTCTCTGCTAGCTAGTATTTTTCTTCTTTAGTTCCCTTATGCAGTCTATAATTTCTTTCCTTTCAAAATAGTGTAGATGGCGGTTGTGAATGCTACTTTTAATAACAACATATTCTGTTTTCCTTGCCTGGTGAGTTCAATGATCATGTTCAAGGTCTCATTCCATTCAAAAGTGTAGTTAGCTACCGATAGTAAATATAAAACCCCGAACCTTTCCTTTCATTGAGTATAAATTTTTATTTTCGGTGAATAGTAATGAATAGTGAATTTGGGTGAATAGTTATTTTTGGGGGACCCAACTCCAAAATATTGAAAAATATCCAAAATAAGTGTTAGAGTTTAATGATACTAAAACAGACGAAAAATAAATCCGATTGAATGGAATTCGGGAGTTCTAAAATTTTACGACTAAAATGCCCTTTTTGGAAAATAATGGGTATTAATGATTTTAAATCCATTAAAAAAATTTAAAAGCATATAATCAATAAGTATTGACCCTAATTAGAGTATTTTATGATAAATTTGATAATAAGACAGTTACCGAATATTTTCGGAATCAATTTAGTTAGATGATGAATTAAACTCATTAAGGGTCATTTGGTCTTTTTACATGATGTGAGTGGATTAATGACTCATTAAAGATGGCCATTGAGGAGATGACATGTGTCTCATTAATGGGGACTATAAAAACAAAAACTTAGATTAAGTTGCTTCATTTGGAGAGAGCATCGTGAGAGACCAAAAATAAAAAGGAGAGAAGAAGAGAAAGAGTGATATTCAGCCAAGCTAGAGAGGAAGAAGAGGCAGCTAATTTTTAACGGTTTTGGAGCATAATTTGAAGAGAGCTTGATCAATACTAAGTGTTCTTCAATTGTCCAAAAGATTGAAAGAAAGTGGTAAGTTTTCCTAATCTAAATTTCTGGTTTGGGGTTTTTGAGTGGGATAGATTCATGTAAGATTAATGGTGAATTTTGACTTGCTATAGATTAGATAATAAGTTTGGAAGCATTTAAGGGTTGAAAGCAAGAAAATCAACCAAAGAATCAAGTTTGAGAGAATTTGTCATGGTTAGGGTTTTTATTGTGATATGATCCAAAAGTTTATTTTAGTGTTACTTTGTGTGGAATTGGTTTAATATGATAAGAAAGAGAGAAACGTTTAGTGAAATTTTGTCTTAGGTTCTCGATTCGCTTAAACTAGCTCCATTGTTTTGGCCATAAATTGGCCTAAAGACCTCCAAATTGGGTGATTCCAACTGAAGATGAAACCTAATACGTACTACTAAAAATCTTTAGAAGAGACCCTGACCTAATTATGGCTTAATGACATTGGAATTTGAGATTGAACATGGTGACCTAATGTTGCCCCTGTGTTGGAACAGTTTGTGATGTTTGGTGCATGTTTCTTGGTTTAAAATTTCAAATGGCCTAATTTTTAATGTTATAAAAACTAAATACATAGGGAATCAAATGTCTAGAAAACCTCAAAATGTAATATGAACATTTACTATGTGAAAATTACAGAAAAGTGGAGGAATGAATTCTAGGCAGGGGTCACGGCCGTGACTCCTCATGCATGATCGTGACATAGTGAATACAATTAGCATACGTTTTACGTGATTAAACACTAATCTCAAATTCTTTTAAACCAAATATATTGTTTTAATGCCTCATTTATGAATTTGGAAATAAATGCCTGAGGAAAATGTGCTTTGTGTAAGTAAAGGAAAAACACAAAATACGTGAGTGTGCTTGGAGACAAAGTTACTAAACGGTGAGTGTTTTTTAATTGTTTTATATGAATAAATTATTTGCAAAAGAATTGATGATATATGAATTTATATTATATGATTATGAGTTTTATTTGAATGATACATTATAAGTGAATATTGCTAGTATAGGTGTATGTTTTAGCATTATATGAATTGAAGTTTGAAAGTTGAATTTCATGCGATTTGAAGTTACAATGAATTAAGTTACTGGTTGAGAGAAAGAAAATGATTTTTAGCCTATAGTACGCCATTAGGATTTACATATGTTATTACACAGGTATATAGCGGTTAACTTAGTGCGGGTAAACGATGTAGAACCAGCTTCGTAAGTAGTGCCTAACCAGTTACGGGTAAACTATGTAGAACCAGCTTCATAACTAGTGGTTAACTGGTTATAAGTAAGCAATGCAAAACTAGCTCCATAACTACTGATGTATAGTGGTTAACTTAGTACAGGTGAGTGATGTAGAACCAGCTTCATAACTAGTGGTTAATCAGTCACGGGTAAGCAATAAAGAACCAGCTTCGTGACTTTATACTTAAGGGTACCATATAACAAAAAAGTTAGTGGTGGGTTATATCGTGTAAGAAAGTTCATGACAATAATGATGTCGTCATAATTTACTTTATTAGTAACTTGAAAATTTTGATTTTTTGAAAGCATATATGTTTTTATATTGGATTGTATCGTATGAAATGAAATGAATTTGTTTTAGGAAGGTTTAAATTGTTAAACATGGTTTGAATAAAAATGTTAACACTCACTGAAAACTCGTTTAGTTCACACTTTACTTTCTGTTTTTAAAATAAAACATCTCAAGTGCACACTCAAGGGCTTTAGTTACAGGGACTCTAACTCTGAAGTAGCTCGCTTTGACACGTTTTTCTGTGTAGACATTTTTTCCTTGTAAATGCTTTTAAGAATTACTGTATATCAATGAACATGTTTTGGAATGTATTTTTTTGTAAAGAAGGCATCTATGTTAAGGGTTTTAAATGATGTTGCAACTGTTGGATCTATTCTACCAATATCTCCATTCGGTTATTGTAGGAAGTGACCTTCTCATCCCCTTGAGAAATTAGACCAATGAATGCCTTCACTTTGTTGACATTCTCCGTCAAATTGCTGCCTCCCGTCATCTCGAAATTAGGCTCTGATATCAGTTGTTACAAAGGTATTCTTAAGCACCAAACTTGTACCGCAAGTCGCACCTACTCTTTGTATGATAATCTTACTTAGGTCCGTTTAAGTAAGACTCAACCTTCCCATATGATCGTCAACCAACAACCTTGTTTTAGAGCACCTCACAATCCTCACAGTGTTTTAACTCTCACACTCGCTAGGAAACTATAAAAGCACTAGAATATTCAAAGACAATAATAAAACCAAGAAAGAGATGCAACAAATTGTCAACCTTTATTACTTCCCTCAAAGTATACAAACGATAATCTCTCAATCTCTGAGTCTGTGAGGAGTAAGGCTCAAATAAGCTATATATAGACATTCAGGTTTGAGGGCCAAGTTAGAATCCTAATAGAACTCTACTGCCCAATATCACATATTATCCTATTAGATTACATCATTATCCAAAAAGATAACATCCCTATCTAAATAAGACTTTATTTGATAAGGTCTATCTACATCCCAACCAATAAAATAAAAGATTATACATGATCTAACCTTATCAATGAAGATGTTCACTATCTTTAGATGATCCTCTTGTGTAGTCTTTATCCTTTGGAGCTGATGTTTATCTTCCATGATCTTATCTGCCACATCATCTAAGATCTTTTTATGATCTTTATCAGTTATAATGATCCATATAAGCCAAAGTTGGTCATAGCACGCTGGTCTAGTCCAATGTTTCCCCATGTCAAGTCGATTAGCCATGATCCGTTCATTTGAGCATACATCTTTTCTTAGTCCATTAAGAACTTAACCTTAGTCATGTCAGTTCGTACAAGATCTGAAACTCTACCAAAACTTGCACCATGCTTAATCTAACTCACTAAGTCACCTTAGAGCCTTCGCATGCTACCGCCATGTATGTGATCTAGCTAACCTTCCTTCCAAGGTCCATTTCTAGCTAGCTGTGAAATGCCTTTATGTGCTAAGAGGCTAACATTTAGTCACTCAGAACACAGACTCACCCATACACTTAATTCCGGAAACCAAATTGGAACTCAAATCCTTAATCCCCAAAATAGAAACCCACACAATCTACATGTTCTCTATTTGTTATTTGGTACATCATTGCAATTTTTGGCATGGGAATGAATTTTAAAGTACGACATACAAAGTGGGATGACGACTTATAACAATGTTTACAAGAAAGAAACCATTAGCTGCCATATCCATTGAAGAATTGAACATTCACAACTTTACAGAAATGGCATTATCTGACCACCCATAAATCTTGTAAGAAGGCCAGGGAACAAGTGTAACTTTCTTTGCAAAAAAGATCAACATTTGAAATCACAAATCAAGAAATGTTGGATTGCAGTTCTCGAGGTTGGAGTGGCTTATTTAGCTAAGATACCAGAAGAGCAAATGAATATTAGGCGTGTGACACCCCAGGATTTGAGAAATGTTTATAAGCTTCTAATTAAGAAGCATGTCTTACTGCCAACTTCTAAAGTACGAATAGATGAAGAGTAAAATTGGAAGAATTTAAGTCAAACATTAAAAGGCTTGTCCAAAATTTAGAATAACAGACTAAAATAACTTTAGATCTCTTTAGATGACTTTTAAAGTAGTGCTTCCTTCAGCAAAATATCTTGGATTTGGATTTATTTCAAAACATTTATAAATTTATCAAAGGCCATTAGTTCCTCCCAGACAAGTGGACAATAGATCAGTAACGTAAAAGATTCAATTACTTGTCTAGACCATATATCCCTACAATTTCTAGCGATAACCCTATCGATAAATACTTCAAAATCATATTAACTCGCAAAAAACAATAATTCACAGGGAATTTTACATTAGTTGAAATGGTAGTGTGACCAAATGATTATATTCTTCCATAACATGTAGGATAAACCTTATTACGTGTCCCAGATCGTTCATGAAAGGGTTTTAAATGAATGAAATGCGGAATACCAGATTTCGGTTCAATCTGATTTTCCAAAGCAATTTTCAAGGACAAAATGAGCTCCAAACTCTTAGGACCTTCACGGAAAAAGTTCATGGACACGCGATTAACGGCTTTCTATAGTTTTCTTAAGACGTAAGCAATCCTAACGGGTTAGGGGATCTGTATGCTTACGAATTACATACGCAATTACAAGAGACCTTAACCTTTAGGTATAGCTTCCATATCGGGTTTCCCCATCACAAGCTTAATATGGGTCCAATCTGCACTAATCAGGATCTATTTTCCTCCCAAACTTTGACCCATTAATTTAGATCATTTATTAGTCCAATTTATTACATTTGTCTAGATCAATTACGTAACTTAACCAATAAGTTATTGAAAAATCGAAAAATACATAATAGTTGATGGGGAAGGACAAAATTGTCCAACATTCTCCATCATGGACAAGTATTAATTGCAGTTTTGACTCAAGTTTTAAAACAGTTAAAAATCGATTAAGTCATACTACTCTATTAGTACCAAATTTTAAAAATTAAAAAACATTTGATCCAAAGGTAATGAAAGTCCAACATTCTGTCCTGTAAGGCTTTTGATACCGAAAAATATCAAACACATGTGTCATGTGCAACACAAGTCCAATATAATCACGAATATCTTATACCTCACTAACATGAATGGAAAAATGGAGTGTGGCAAACTAGGATGATATATGTATGATCTAAAATGTATCATCTTTGCTTGTAGGTCTAGATTTCTCTAATTTTATGCTAAACTGTATGTGCTAAACTACAACGAAGAAATCATGTCTTCTCTCACCGAATGCTAAATAACATTAGAGAAAACATGTCTTCTCTCATCGGATGCTAAATAGCATTAGAGAAAACCTTTATAGTCTCCAACTGAATGCTAAACTGCATTAGAGAACCTTTATGGGATTGAAAACTTATATCCTCCTATGTCATGTTAAATTTATGGATATCTGCACTAAATTGTATGTGTTAAAATGTCATAGGTTTAAGGTTAATTTTTATATATGCCCAATGACCTTTAAAATGCTTAAGATCAACACAAATCTTAAGGCTTTCATATGTATTATGACTATACATAAGAACAATTATTACTAAGGATAAAAAGATGATCATTTATATTAATAAATAATCATAATGTCATAATATATCAAAATATACAAACTTTTAAGGAGCAAATACAATGATCCCTAATTAATATTGTCTAAGGACTTTAACACACCCATACTGGATACATGTTTAACAAACACTAGTGGGCAAAGTCCTTTAGTCAATAGATCAGCTAACATCTCCTCAGTCCTGATGTGCTCCACTTCAACTTCACCATTCTGAATCAACTCCTTTATAGTCAACTACTTAATCCTTAAATGCTTAGACCCTATGATATCCTTTTTGTTGTTACTGAACAACACTGCAGCAAGATTATCATAATATAACCGAATAAGTCTAACTATCGAATCTACCACAGACAACTCATAAATCAAGTTTCTGAGTCAAACTGCCTGTGTAGTAGCTCCATAACATGCAACAAACTCTGCATGTATGGTCGAGGAAGTTACCAGTGTCTGCTTGACACTCTTCCACGATACTGCACCATCTGCCAACATAAAAATGTACCTTGAAGTGGATTTTCTATCATCCGGACACATAGCAAAATCGGAGTTTATATACCCTGTGAGGTTTAAATCATTGACTTTCCTATATGTTAACATATAATCCTTGGTACCCTTTAGGTATCTCAACACTCGCTTAGCTGCATTCCAATGGTCTACACCTAGGTTAGTCAAATATCGACCTAGCAGTCCAACAGCAAATGCAATGTCCAGTCTAGTGCACACTTGGGCATACATCAAACTACCAACTGCACTAGAGTACGGGACATTCCTCATAGCCTCTCTCTCAACTTCATTCTTTAGGCATTGTGCCAAAGATAATCTCTCGCCATAAGAGATAGGTGCTATAACAAGTTTACAGTCAGTCATATTAAACCTTTGTAGCACTCGCTCAATATATGCTCTTTGTGAAAGGCTCAATGAGTGCTGAGATCTGTCCCATTGAATCTACATACTGAGGACAAAAGATGCTTCACCTAAATCTTTCATGTCAAAGTGTTTGGCCAAAAGTTACTTTACCTTATGCAACATGGTCAATTCATTTGACGTGAGCAAGATATCATCCACGTACAGTAATAGAAAGATAACTTTGCTCCCCCTGACCTTATAATATAGGCATCTTTCAACTTTGTTTTTCACAAGCCGATTGAGGTCAAAACCTCAGCAAACTTTAGGTACCATTGTCTGGAAGCTTATTTCAGATCGTATATTGATTTAGTCAACTTACAAACTTTTTCAGTTGCATCTTGATCCTGAAACCCTTTAGGTTACTCCATATAGACCTCCTCATAAAAGTCACCATTCAGGAAAGCGATCTTAATATCCATCTAATGTAGCTCCATGCCATAATGAGCTACTATTGTCATAATCACTCTAAAAGCATCCTTCGAGGATACAGGAGAGAAAGTAACATTTAAGTCAACTCCATCTCTCTTAGTGAATCCCTTAACAACCAAACGCATCTTAAATCGCTTAATTTGACCCTGTGTGCCCTTCTTGGTCTTAAATACCCACTTGCAACTGACAAGTCTACAATGTTGAGGTAAATCGACAAGCTCTCATACCTTATTATACCTCATATATTGCATCTCATCCTTCATTGCTTCCCACCACATATTCGCATAGGGTCTAAAAACGACTTCTGTAAAAGTAACTAGATCCACAACATATCTTATGTCATAGTCTTGCTCACCCAAATAGACTATATAATCTGGTGAGATAGCAGGTGACCTCTCTTTGGTGGATTTGCAACTACATAGGTTCTTGTACCTCAGAAACCTCTTCCTGAATAGGTGTAGGTTCCTGTGCCTGCATAGGCATGATACTTGGACCTTCATCCATCGGACTTGACTGTATGAAAAGCGGATACGAAATAATCGCAGTATCCATCCTATTATCTCCTGGAGGATGTGAAGATCCTCCCTCATCATAGATATTGTATTCCAGAAACTTAGTCGTCTGTGATTCCACTATTCTGACACCTCCTTCTCTATAGTAAAATCTGTAGCCTTTAGAGTGGTCCGGATAACTTACCAAATAGCAACGAGTGGAACGAGGTTGCAATTTGCTCTCATAAGGAATATATAAACTTACCTTAGCAGGGCAGCCCTATACACGAATGTACGCAAAGCTTGGCTTCCATCCTTTCCAGAGTTCAAAGGCGTCTTGGATACAGACTTACTTGGGACTCTATTTAAGATATACAATATCGTCTTGATGGCTTCGTCCCAAAGGTATTCGGGTAGGTTAGTCCTGCTCTGCATTGACCTCATCATGTTCTTTAGGGTGCGATTAAGCCTTTTGGCCACACCATTTTATTCAAGACTACTTGGCATAATGAACTGAGCCACTATTCTACTTGATTCTGAATATTTGGCAAACAGACCCTTTTCTCGTCCTGCAACTCCATGTCTTCCATAGTATTCCCCTCCCCTATCTGATTTGACAATCTTTATTGATTTTCCCGATTGGTTCTCAACCTCAGTCTTAAAGATCTTGAACTTATCAAGAACTTCAGATTTTTCCTTAAGTAAGAACACATAACCATAACGGGAATAATTGTCTATAAACGTCAGAAAATATCTAGCATTGCATAATGTGTCTGTATAGGGACCACTAATGTCTGTATGTATAAGGTCTAATAAACCAGAAGCACGAGTTGACCCTTTTTTTTTATCTTGGTCAACTTACCCCTATAACAATCGATACATGTTTATAGATCACTGAAGTCTAGAGTTGGGAGAATGTTATCCTTTATCATAATCTCTTATCCCTCTCCTTGGAAATGTGGCCAAGATGTTTATGCCATAAGATGTATGATGTTTTCTTTACGAAGGCTCTCTTCCGAGTAACAGGTTCAACAACATAAGAAGAGGCATACATTTCATTAGGAGTAAGACACATTCTATATAATACGTAGGATAAGAAGGCAATTCTGATAAGTCTTGTATTGATAGAAATATTTACAACCGAAGCATCAAATACAAAACGATAGCCCTCTTTATCCAAAATTGATACAGAGATCAAGTTTCATATAAAAGACGGTATATAAAACGTGTCTCATAAAACTAATATAAACCTCGTATCGAGATTCAAACCTACATCTCCTACATACAAAACATCCACCTCTCATTGTTGCCAACCATCAGCTTCTCCTCTCCTTTAGTCGTCCTTCTCATATATCTGAACCCCTTCATTATGGAAGTAACATGGTTAGAAGCTCCACTATCTAACCACCAAGAACTTGATATGGTTACAGCTACACTGGATTCATGAATCATATAAGCCGAGAAGTTACCTGATAGTTCCTGTTTAACCTTTCATAACTTGTACTTCTCACAATTGGCCTTCCTATGCCCCTTCTTCTTGCAAAAGAAGCACCTCATACCCTTTAGGTCATATGGTCCCTTAGCAATGCTAGATTGTCTAGTTTGAATCTTCGGAGAGGGTTTGGGTTTCTTACCCTTACCCTTAGGTTATTGGGGTTTAGCCTTTCCCTTACCTTTGGCAGCTGCAAACATGGCTGTATGAGGAGAACTCTTAATCTTCTTCTCTGTTGTAGCACACCGGGAAGGCATTGATGTTTCAGGCCTCATCTTGAGAGATGTAGGAGGTAACCACCAGCTCAAACTCTCGAGGGAGAGTATTTAGTGCTCGATGCACTATGAGGTTATCAGAAATTGGTACATCAAGTGTCTTCAGCCTAGTTTGAAGGTGAACCATTCTGATAATGTACTCTCGAACTCCTCCTTCTCCTGTATACTTCATGAAGAATAGGTTCTTAATCAAAGTGCTTTGCTCTGCCTAAGAAGACACCTTGTATCTCTAGAAAATGCTATCCATAAACTCCTTCGCTATGGTCGTATCCGGTAATCCACTCAACAGATGATCTGGGATCGACCTCTTGATGGTCAAATAACACATCCTATTTGACTGCTCCCAGATCATCATAGTTGCTTTATCAGCTTCTGAGCTGATATCAGTAAGTGGAGAAGGTCTCTCAATGTGCATCGTTATACTGACGTCAACCATCTTCAGGGCAAACTCCACATCCTTCTTCCACTTCTTGAAATTAAAACCATTTAAGGTCTTAATCGTGACAACATTGTTGTTTACATAAAAGGTGACTGCAAGATAAAAAAGACAATGTAAAAATTAGTTTAAATGCAAAACAACAGTGATAACAGTATATATATAGAGAATCTGATCACACATATTATGAAACACCTGTGAGCTGAATACATAATATATGCAATTAGACCTCCACATAAAAGCAATCAAAGTACAAACCATCAACTGTTATGACACTACCACCTGTGGGTGAGTAGATCATTCAAGCAATAGCTTTGCTCCATCTAATTTTTGTATGTACATCTCAAAATCTCATATAAGATCAACACTTGTGGCCAGAATAACCAAACATGAGACTAGAGACATCCTTAACATGCACGCGTTACAATTCAAATACTGACTTAAAAGGCTACTGTAGTGACTACAATCTTACTAGTACCCAAAAAGACCACAACACAAGGGATACATCTTTATGCCATCCTACATTCTATATGGGCATAACATGAAAATCAGTCATAAATGCAAAAAACCAAATGCATGACTAATCACATACTAGTACAGAAAACATTGTCTTTAAACTTTATTTGAGACTTTTATTTTAAAAATTCTCAATAAGAGTGACTATCATACTTTCTCGAGTACCAAACCTACCACACGAGACATGAAACCTTAAGTGTTTCCTTTATATGCAGTTAAGAGCACGAAAATGCATTCATAACCAGCTTAAAAAAGCTTTAAAAACTTTTCCGGAAACCAATTACCAATGTAATATATCTAGAAAAATTGAAAAATCACTTTAAAAATTCCACCAACTTGGAAACCGACCCAAAAGGACCCGGGGCACCCTTACGGGAATTATGAAAATTTCCCTTTTTTTAGGTGATGATGTCAGCATCACTGTAGCGCCGATGTTAGCGCACAGCTGTGCTGACGTCACCCTGTGCGTGGCTATGAGATGCACATACATTGCACGTGCATCGGCCAACACACGCCAGATGCGTCTGGCACGTGTCCCGCACGCACAACCCACGCACATATGCGCCTGCACTATACGACGCATTTACCACACGCGTCGACACATGTACTACACACGTCGACACATGTCCTCATCTCATCCGTCCATATGTCAGGATAGGTGCAAGCGCTAGCTCGTCCCGCGCCCGCACACGTGCCACATGCGTTCGTCACCCCATGGAGGCACGTGGGTGAATGTGGTTGGCGCGTGCACCCAATGGCGATATTGTAGCACCGTCGGGAGCGTGCGGTGCATGCGCTTGACGGTGGAGGCCGATTTTTGGTGATCTCGAAACCCTTTTTTTTTGGCCTTTTTGGCCCATTTTGACCCTTTTTTATAGCTAGCTTTATGTATACCACTTTTACGTAATCATAGATGCAAAAAAACTAAAAAATAAATAAAAAATCAATGAAAACCATAATGGATGAAAACCAAAAAACCTTCGTTTTCGGTAACTCAATAACGTAACCGCTCTAATACCACGTGTAACACGTAGGATAGACCTTATTATGTGTCTCAGATAGTTCATGAAAGGATTAAAAACGAAAGAAATGCGAAATACCTGATTTCAGTTCCATCTGAACTTCTGAAACAATTTTTGAGACCAAAACGAGCTCTAGTCTCTCGGGAACTTTACGGAAAACGTTCACGGACACAAGATTAACATCTTTCTACAATTTTCTCAAGACGTAAGCTCCCTTAACGGGTCAGAGGATCCGTATGCTTACGAATGATATGAGCAACTGTAGAAGACCTTAACCTTTATATATAGTTTTCATATCGGGCTTTCCCATCACAAGGTCGATATGGGTCCAGTCTACACTAATTGAGATCTATTTTCCTCTCGAACTTCGACTAATTGATTTAGATTATTTACTAGGCCACTTTATTACCTTTGTTTGAATCAAATTATGCAATTTAACCGATAAGTTATTGAAAATCCGAAAATATAATTAATAATTGTTCAAATTTATAAGGAAGGATAAAATTGTCCAACAAGTGAATGTTATCAAAAATCTTATAACTGCACCCAAACTGTTTATTTTTGGAATAATACAAAAGTTACGCATTTAAAACACTTTTACTTTTGCGATAACATAAAGACAATTTAGATCATTACTTCCATAAAAAACTTGAAGGCTTATAAATTTTAAATATTTGTGAGAAATAAACTTTCTAATTTCAAAACATAGAACTTGCAAATTCCTAAGTGTCAGGATGAGAAATAAACTTTTTAACTACAAACTTAAAATCTCTTGGTACTTATTTCATAGGTTCATGAGAAATGAATTCAAGTGATTATATTAGCATGAATATTGAAACCATATAATTAATTTGTGGGCTTTTATTACTCAAGTGAATAGTACCCTAAAATTGCCAAGAAATCCAAATAGGAAACACTCTCGTTTTCTCGCAAGTCATCTACAGGAGACATACGGCAAGAACTATTGATGTCAATCATCAAAACGAATGGTACCAATCCAACACTCATCCAACTTGAAGCAATTGAAGGAGATGCCTATTTACACTACACTCTCCAGAGTTAAAAGCATGTCAGTAGGAGCCGTAGGTTTTTTGTTTTTGTTTGTTTGTTTTTTTTTAGTGAGGTGACCATAAGCCCGCCTTCTTCTATATCTGGATGCTGCTGTATTTACAAGGACTTCTCGAATCAATGTGGTCCTGTTTGATTAGGGATTCTTTGCCATCATTGATTCATAATCAAAACTTTTTGTATTTCCTTTTTTACACTCACTTGCTTGCATTCCACCGGCCGGCGGTTTGCTCTCCATTTGCTTAAGGGGACCCTGGTCAGGGAGAGCAATTGATGATTCAAATGTGGTCTTGTTTGCTTAAGGGGCCCTTGGTTTGGGAGAGCAATTGATTCAATTATCAGGATTTTTTGTCCATTTTTTTCTATTCCTACTCTATCTTATAAATCTCAATCATTTATTTATATAAATTTTGTAAAAATAGATAGTTGAAATTCATGAGATAAAGTAAAAACAGAAAAAAAAAATGGATAGATGATTTGTCCCCTTGATTCAAATGTGGTCCTGTTTGCTTAAGGAGCCCCTCGTCGGGGAGAGCAAACCATAGTTTGCCAATTTGCCACGTCTTCTATAACTCATTATAAGCCATGAAACGGAGCTCAATTTGCCACGTCTTCTACCCATTATCTAGTCGGTCCGATAAGAAATTCCAATACAACATAAACGGTCACACTTTGCTTCATCCGGATCCCCTCTCAACTTTTCAGCCACTCTCTTGAATGATAAATTGAATTGTAGATAACCTTAAGTATTCTACTAGCTAATATATAAATTATGTGTTAAAAAACAATTACTAAATTTATATTTTTATTCCACATGAATAGATAAAAAATTAATTGCAAAAATTATGTCCAAATTTGAATTCCCTCTTTTGAAATTTCAGTTAAAGTTGATCAAATGCGATGATATAAAAATTAAATCAGGAGTTACATCGGCAAGATAATATATTTAAGATTATAAAATCGGTTTTAAATTAAATTAAATTAAAAATTTTAAAATATAATTAAATTATATTTATTTATAAACAATTGAAGTTTAATTAGAAAAAGTTATTAAATAAAAATTAATTTATTAATTCCAGAATAACTAGAATGCTTTGAACACGTACGAAAGTGGCAAATCATACACTACAAATCTAACTTCAACAATATAACTAGTAGTCTTCCACGAAGTCGATAAGCTTCTGTCCCCAACTAATACTGTTGGTGGAAAAATCTTGTCCCTTCTCCAACAAACTGTCACCAACAAGACTATGATGGAACAGCAATCACATGAAATATGTGGGCAAAATTGAAGTTGAAGAGCCATTATTGTGCAATTTTCCATCAATATATGTTAAAGACATCAAAAAATGACTATAAAAGGAGGCATATCTAAGAAAAAAGATCAAACTTTTCTAAGCTTCCTTCTTTGAAGCCCTCGGGGACTCTTGCCTCTTATTTGGTGCATTTAACGCACCCCAAGCTAGTCTTTATTCTTTCAATGGGTTCGTCGAAGATTAACTGCGATGACCCGGTGACACCCGCCGGAAGCATTTGCCTTCATCCTGAGATGGACATGATAATCCACTGTGCATTCGGGGTTAAAAACCCCATAGACGTAGACTCCATAAAGGCCTTCGTTAGAAACTCTCTCATGGTGGAGCACCCTAGATTCTGCAGCCTACTGGTTCGCGACAAAAAAGGAGTTCAGCACTGGAAAAGAACTGAGATTGACATTGACAGACACATCATTATCGTAGATCACACGACCAACCACGCCGTCGAGGACGACTACAACAACCACGTTGATTCCTCAGATAACAATGACGATGTAGAGAGAATAGTGAATGCCTATTTAGCGGATTTATCGGTAACTACTCCACTCAGTGAAGACAAGCCCTTGTGGGAATTGCATCTGCTGCTGAAGCAGAACTGCGTCGTTTACAGGATCCATCACGCCCTTGGGGACGGTATTTCGCTGATGTCATTGTTCCAGGCTGACTGCCGAAAGGCAGATGATCCCAAGGCGGTGCCTACGGTGGTTAGTGGTGGGCGGAGGGATTCGACCTGTTCGGGTTTGAGAGGGAATAGCAATGGTTGGATAAGAGTTTTGTTGGGTTGCTTGAATATGGTCTTGTTTAGTTTTGTGTTCTGTCTGGAGTTTGTTATGAGGAGCTTTTGGCTTCGCGATCGGAAAACAGTGATAAGCGGCGGTCCTGGAGTGGAGCTGTGGCCGAGAAAGTTGGCAACTGCTAAGTTTCGGATGGAAGACATGAAGGTGGTGATGGAGGCAATTGCTAATGCGGTAAGCACATTAAGTGGTTTTGATTTTAAAAGAAATATTTTGGAACAACTTTTACTAAATATTTTTATAAATAACAACAATACTTTTTATTAAAATAATTTTTATAATTAAGTTCATAATTAAATTATAAAATGTTTAAAGAGTGATCTTATAATTTTAAAAACTATTTAAAATACTTGTTTATAGATATAATTAATTTTAAGAAATCTTTAAGATTATTTATTATTTTTAATTATTGGTAATTAAAATGTCTAACATGCATATTTCACAATAATTAAAAATATATTATTTTGACTTGTTTAATTATAAAAGTTTTATTATTAAAAAATTATTAATTAATATGTCTTTTTTTAAGTTAAATATTAGAATAAGTAGCTAATTTTTACTTAATAGTCTCCCTGAACTTTAACTTCTTTAATTTAATTTTAAATTATTTAACTGTTCAATTTTTATTGGATACTCATTTTTGTAAGGTTCTAATATTATATGAATATTTTAAATATTAATTTTGTTTAATTTTACTGATTT
>JANITX010000210.1:25651004-25666452 GCA_027564395.1 Erythroxylum ulei | reverse complement strand
CGCCACTTGGCGATTTTTTTCCGGTCCGGAAATTTTCTCCGGAAAATTCCAGAAAAATTCCTGAAAATCCCTTAAAATATCAAACACTCAATGGTTCACTCAGAATAATTTTTCAAACACATTAACCACGTTAATCACAATAAAATTACACTAGGCACGAAAACCGGGAATGTCATGTATGCATGAACAGTTACTTCATGTGCACAAATGTCACTGTGTACCAATCCTATTATGCATGAGCAGTCCTAATTAATCCCAATCCATCTCATCCTATGCCAATTTACTATTCTACCCTTCTAGTTGAGGGTGGGATGTTACAATAGCATTACGAATTAGGAAAACCAATTAATCAATGCAACAACCACATATGATGTGTCATTTAACCTAGGTCATGTTATCCCTAATGATTACAAATCATTAGTCCCTACGCATGAATTTCAATATAACAATTACGAATTATATCGAAATTCTGGTAATGGTTTTGCAATTAACGATTCAATGAATGCATTAAAATCATTAACTCATAATACCCAAGGGGTTCATACAAAAATAACTGAATAATAACAAAAATCCAATTATCCATACAAAATACCCAAATCGATTAATATAAGATAACACAATCAATTCCTAATGAGAAAAAGAAACAACAAAATAATAATAAAATTACTTAACCTGGGTCATCGACGTTGATGTTGCCTCTGAATCAGTGTTGGGACGTCTAGGCCTTCATCTTTATTTTCATGCTCCAACCGTAGGTCATTTGTGCTCCATTAGCTCTCTGCCGCAGCTCCCTATGCCTACTGTAGCTTGGATGGAACAAATAAGCTCTCTAGTTTGCGGTCCACTTTTGTTGCACACTGCTACTCCAAGCCAGCTCTCAGCCAAGCGAAAGCAGCAGCTACCTGTAGCCCACGCCTCTCCTCTGTTTGCGCTATTGCTCTTTGCCTCCACTGTGCTTGATGGGACAAAATAAACCTTGAGGGTTTATTGGAGTCAAGATCCTCTGTCCAATTTTACTCTGTCTTATTCTGTCTTATGGAATCTCAGCCATTTATTTTGCGGGTCCCACGCAGACCCCACGTGGGCCCCACATAAATAAATGGTTGAGATTTATTGGACACAATAAGACACCATAATATTGGACAGAGGATCTGGACTTGGTTTATTGACCCAGCCTTCTCGTTTGTGCCCCCTTATTGTCTGGTTGCTTCAAGTCTTACCCACACTGTACATGTGATTAGACAATTAAACTTGCAAACCCTAAAACCTTCGCTCCTTCACTGCTTCTTTAAGCATTGCGTTTAACGCAGTTGCCTGCGTTTCATGCAGGCATCGCAGCCATTCTTGCTAAAGCTTCTCCTTGAAAATGTTGGTCCTCCACGCTACCGTTTCTTGTCATCTTTTCTTTTTTTTCTTTTTTTTTTCAGCTACTTGCATTTAAAATTTTCTTTTTCTTTGCCTTCCATTTTTCGTCTTTTAATTTCTTTGTCTCACTCCATGAAAACAAGCGAGTACTGATCTTCGAAAAATGTCCCAAATGGGATGCTTTTGACTCACTTTAATTTCTTTACTTCCATATTGTACCTAACATCACATATGAATTAAAGTATCTTAAGTATTTTTCTATCATTAATCACTAAGTGTAAATAATTAAACATATTAACAATTAAACACATATCATAAAGCTTCCCCCTGAGCTAGAGGTAGAGGAGGAGGTAGTGCTTCAGCTTCATTTCAATTTACCTTAAAGGGTCCAGATATAGATGGGTGAGCTCGCATAGGATTATTACTTTCAACAACCTCATCAACAGCCTCATAAGATCTTTCCATACTTAAATCTATAACCAAAACATGGGACAAACCGCATTAAGCCAAACTCAACTCTTATATCCATCTACAAGTAATATTTAAGTGCTGGTTAAACCATAATCACCTAAACCATGCTCTAATACCAAAATGTAACACATTAATACCCCCAAGAAGGATATATGGATGCTACACAAAATAATCCTAAAACAAACCAAGACATTCTAACAATCCCCAGAAAATAAAGCAAAGTAAACATACATCACATTTCATATGTCATTGAGTTATAAATAGGACATAATATACACATTGTATTTATCAAATCCATTCCTTAAATTCAAACCCATCCTATGTTATGGCTATTACAGGCCATTTACACAAACTACACAAAATGTCACATACTATTAAACAAAACTTAAAGCTTAAGCATAAAATCTCCCAAAACATAATACGTCCTTCTTTGGCCACTGTGGTTGTCCCAGCCTTAAACCTTTTTATGAAGACCTACACGGAGGAAAAACTATCGTGCTAAGCATATAGCTTAGTGGGAAAATAAATAAAGCAATATACAAGATGGGGACTACTTCCTACAATCGTCGAACATTTACATGCAAATGAATCATGACATATTACAAACCAATATTTGATTATTCAAATTAGAGAGTAATCTTACTATTAATTGCATTAGAATAGAAAAAATATTTTAAAAAAACATACAACATTGCCTGTTAATCTTTCCAGAAGTGGGTAACAAGAAAAAAATAGAAGATACCTATGATTGGTATCTAAAGAATCAGAAGAGGCTTAAGTCTCTAAAATAGAAAACACCGTAGTGTCTAATAACAGAAGCAGCTGCCAAGCCTTCTAGGTATGCCTATTTACCCATAACTAGGACTTGGAAGGTTAAAGCAAATCATATTACATTTCAGAGTCACATGTAAGTGAAATAATGCATGACGTATGAACTTATTCTCTTATGTTTAAATTGAAGTGTTCATTCATGCCTAATCAAACTTAATATGCCTTATGAATATAAGTCTTTGCCTTAATGCACCAATGAAAGCATTTAAGTAATTACACGTTATTAGCTTGAGTCTCATTTACCCTAATAACTTGGTTTTCTAAAATGTTGTGATATCCAAAAGAGTTTTAGAGGAGATTTAGTAGCATTTGGGTAAGGAAAATTTCATGTTTCGGCTAAAAATGGGACTGATGGACGGTTGTACCCAATTTCCAACTTTTCTCAGGATAAGTTTTCAGGTCAGTTTTGTATGGACATTGTGATATAGAAAATGAGATTTTTAGGCAATATATTCTTCTAAAAAAATATTCCTTTATGTCTTAAGTTTCTAATGACATAAATTTAATGCAATTTGGTTCATTATTCCGAGAGTTATACCAAAAAATACTAAAGACTGTTCTCAAACAGGGACAACAACCAGAACTCAACTTCAAGCCAAATTTCAAAATCCTTAAAGACATAACTCAAATTTTTTTCCTTCATAAAAATTGTAGAAATATGTATTTAGTTTAATCTCCAATTAAAATCATCTGATTTGTATATCTACAGTGAAGATAATGCTAAAATACCGATGCCTGTTTAGTGGAACTACTCCATCTAACAAGGTACACACTCCAATTAACTCGCTTCAGTCATATTATGCAAAAATAATGCCAAAGACACATGAAAATGAATTAGAAACATCCCATTTTCATCTAGGATACTTCTCTTAACAAAACCCCTCATGTTACACTCAAAAAACCCAGTAGGATATCAAAGCTTCCATACCTTTGAAAGGAGTGTTTCAAAACCCTTATTCTTTACTCCAATTGCTTGCCTTCTATGGTCTTCTTCTCTTCTATGCACAACATACCCATTCACTACTCATTTCCAACAATCAAAGATGTATAACAGAACCCTACTTGAAGAGGAGATGAGAAAAGAGCTAAATTTCACACTAAAACATGCAATTAACTTACTTAACTTCAAAAGCATAAAAGGATTTAACAAGATGGTGGATAGAGAGAGAGAAGCTCAATCTTCTGTAAGTTTTTGTGTTTACCGACCCTCTCCTTCTTCATTTGCATGTTTAGACAAAGGTACAGATGGATGACATGTCATTTGCCACATGGTTAAGTGTTATGGTGTGAGATATATGACAAATGGCTCCATCCTATTGGTTTCTAACTTTCACCTTTCATTAATAACAAAAATGACCACAGCTTTGTATTATTCTATGAAATTGCATTTCATCTGAATGCATTTAGCAATTTAGTCCATGATTAATGTATCTTTATGCATATATAACACAATTAACACAAATTATTGAAATACCCCTACAATTTCATTAATACCGATTATGTCTCAAACTAAAAACTCACTTTCCTAATTGTTAACACCCATTACATATACTTTGATGGACAAGAAACATTCCTACTAGGGTATAGTTTGGGGCCTTATAAGTTAGCTCAATTAACTCCTTTTTGTTTGCCTAATTTATGCTTCTTCTCCCTGTAGACTCAGTTGAAGAAAGAAGACAATTGAAGTCCCTGTAAGCATCTAGGAAATTGTAATGCTCGAGCCAATAGTGTGTAAGTCCCTCCATAAACTAGCCCTTTGAAATTCCCAGTTGTGTGCATATATAACTATAATTGCTAATGGCATTTTTTTGTGCTTTCATAATGAGTTCACAATGGACAAGTTGTTTAGTGCAAAGCCAGTAGGATAATGTTAGATGAGCTAGATCCAATGCAACCATGATTCTACCATTTGGGTGCTTCGAATGATGACTTAGAGCTTGTCATTTTACTGGTATAAAATTCAAACCTCCCTAAGAAACCTCTTCTTTTATTTCAGTTTCCACTAAACCAACAAAAACCAATTGATTGGCTCCTAGGTAGTCCTTTAGAGAAAATTGTTTATTAGAACAATTAAGTCCTCTCACGTTCCATATTGTGTAATTCATGAGGGAAGTTTTGGTTTATTTTTGCTATTGGATCTTTTGTTACTCGACCTTATTACGTACCATTGATCTAGTTTCTGCTTAGTAACTTCTGTATCACTGCTGGGCTCAATTATCACTCGATTATTAGCAGGTGAAGTGTTTTCTTCTCCATCAACTTGGTTTGGTATTTTAGTCAAACATTGGTTATTTTGTGTTTCTTTATTCTCACACATTTTGTATTGTATTGGTGAGTTTGTATAAGAGGTAACTTCTAGTTGTTGATCATCTTGGGGGCTTGGTAAGTTTATATCTGATGAAACTTCTAGTTGACCATTTACATCCGGACTTGTGCCAACCTTCACAACCATCTCAGTAGTTTCATGCAAACCCTAATCTTCATTTTTTGCATTTGGTATGTCTCTTTATTGTATGCTATCTTGGTTTTGTTTATTATATTTCCGTCGTGAAAGCTAATTGTTAAGTGGATTGTAACAATCTTATTATATCATTGTATAAATTGAAAAAATGACGATAATATTGCTAAAATTATGGACAAGGTCAATGGGGTTGATTAAGGGCCTCTTTGTTTTTATTTATTTTTTAAAATTTAGTAAAAACTTTTGGTTTTGGTTTTGGTTTTGGTTTCTTCCAATTTTCATAAATTCAAATTTTATGAAAGCCATAAAAGTGAGATTTATTTTCTGTTTCTATTTTTATTTGATTTATTATCAACTAAATGTATATTATTTAATTATTTAATGTACTAATTATTAATAAGAATTGCAAATGATATAATTTAATATTATATTTAATTAATTACATTAAGTATTAATTAAATATTCAATAATTTATGTAATTTTTGTAATTAAATTAAAAAATTAATTTAATAATTATTAATAAATATAATTAAATCTAAAATATATTCAAATATATTAATTTAAAATAAATTTGTATTTAATAGTTAAATTAGATTTAAAATAAATATTAATTTATAAATAAAATTTTAAAATTTTATTTTAATAAAAATAAAATAGTTTATTATATAATAGATTGAAATAAATTTAATTAATTAAAAAGAAATAATAAAAAATATAATAAAAAATTTTAAGTTGAGCCAAACTGGAGCCTAATTTAACTCATATGATATTTAAGACAAATTAGTGAGACAACTGTTACACAATGTGGCAAATGTGTTAGATCATAATTGGGAGCAACTAAAAACTGGGCGTGCCTGGCAAAAGGTGCAGCACAAGCTTTCGCAAAATGTTAGGTCAAAAGGCACCAAATCTGGCCTAAGATGACGTGTATTCCACAACCAATGCAAGTTGTAAAAGCTTTGTTTTATAGAAAAAAATTTCAATTGGCGATGCATGATTTCGCATTATCTTTGTTATTGGTTAAGTGGCTGCTAATGCTTTATTAATTATATACATAATTAGGGCTTTTTCTAGTGGTCCAAATTTCATTAAAAACTGTTCCATCTTTTGCCGTAGATTCCTTCTTACTTTGTTTCTTAAAGTTTCAACATAAATGTTGGTAAAACAGCACTTCAAAATACAGCAGTTCAAAGAACTGAGGAGTCTATTTCGGATTATATTATTCAATAGCATTTGAGTATTAATAGCCAACGTGGGATTCAATGTGCACTGCTTCTTTTACCATAGAATGTTGTATCCAAGTAACTAGGCAGTAAGGCAACAATGATATATTAATTAGTGTTCATTAACAATGGCATGTGAATCCATGTGAAGAGTGTCTTTTCTGTTGCTAAAACTCTTGGATCCTTTTGAGTGTCCAGAAAACATCCTTTTTCAACATTAAGGAGATATTGACCTGAAACCTTGTGCTCAGTGCCTTAACTTTCTCTTATATTAAATAAAAAAGCATCAGAACTCCTCTTCGAGCAATTCACTTTCTTCCTTAGTTATTTACTCACGATAATGATTCATTATATTCTTTAATCTTTATGCATACATTAGTGCATTATATATTCACTATGGAAAGAAAAAAAAACCAGAATATATTCAGAAATGAACAAATGGAAAACAACTATTCTGTCAAAGCACACTCTTCTGGAGAAATTATCCTACTAAAAGGTTTCAATACAAACATAAGTAAAGACATGCCTACAATAAAGAATCTTCCCCAAGTTTACTAGATTAATGATTGGTTCAAGGTTGTTTATGGACTCCTTTTTTGGTGTTGGATGATTTTGGTTCGGACCTGCAAAGGTGTTTTCCAATACAATTCTTTTTCATTTTCCAAAAAAATAATGCATAAACGATTAGCAAAAATATAGGTGATGGCGTGTTCGCTGCGATGTGCTCGGCTGAGGGATCAGAGGAAACCTTAAAAATCATGGAAAATTTCACATGAAAATCAGATATCGGATTGATATCCATTCACTTAAAATGGCAGTGCATACATGTATTTCCTGGCATTAGGAGCTTCTGTAGTGCCGTCTTCAATGATTGAATTTCAATAACATGGGTCTTTCCTTGTAGTGCACAAGTTACTAATACTCTCAATTGAGATTATGAGAATACAAAAGAGTAAAAGAAAATTTCTTTTCCACTTCCTTACCTTTTCCCAAGGACAGAAAGACATGCTTATATCGGTAGAAGCTAAATCTAGGAAAGCATAAGAACAATTATTATACATATCACATAGGCACATAGAGTTCCTGATAACAAAACTTTATGCATAATTAAAAAAAAAAAAGACATGTAAGTGATTCTTGAAATCGTCTCCTTTAATTTTCTGAAAGGACCTGAAGGCTTCAAACTTGGATAATGCAGGCAATATACACCAGAAACATGCATCTACTAGTTAAGCAAATGATATGATGGTCTAAGCTATTGGGTTATCCTTCTTTTCGTCTTTTCCTAACTAATTTGATTATATTAGATTCTCTTGAAATACACTCTCAACAATCAATTTAAGAAGAGAAACAAAAAAGACTTATTAATTAATTTAACCTAAACTAGTTCTAATGATATCAGTAATTAAATAAATAGAAAATTCATAATAGAAAAAAGATTTAAGATTGCTCAAATTTAGATGTTAATTTAAGTTGTTTTAAAATTTTAATAAACTCTAAACTTTTATAAGAAAGTGATCTCCAGTTAGGCAGATATATGTTCTGTAATATGACCATTAAAGCATATTAATTTGGAGATTTAGAACCATATAATATTGCTCTTTAAGATAAAAAATTTAGAAGAAATATCAACAGAAGTTGTGTTCACACATTGGATATCTAGTAATGATACTGAAGAACATTAAGAAACTTCCAAGGAAAAATGTGTAGTGACTCAAATCAATGGGATGATGATGCTTTAGGCTGCAAGCAGACGCTTGAAGACTATTGTATACCGGTGATACGATGAGAAGTTGTGTAAAGATTTTGCGAAGAATAGAGCATTACCAGTCTATTCCAGCTTGCTTTATTGTTTACTAATGATATCTATAAATGTGTGTGTGTGTATATATATGTATATGTATTCGTATACATGTACCTCTTTCCTCTAATTTCTTCAGACATCAAGAAACCAGATTCACTGTGAAGATCCTACGAGATACGGTACCCTGAATTTTAAACAATCAACATGAGATTGAAGTATCCGAGTTCAAGAAAGACAATTTACTGAAAGTGGTCATGCTTTTCATCTAATCTCAATTAGCTTCATTAAAGTTCTCTAAAGAAGAAGATGAAGAAGGAAAGAAACTTACACTAACAAGAAACACAGTGATAGCATAACAGGAAATTTACAACATAAAAACGCGGTGATAAATCTTATTTATTTCTAACTTAATTTGGTTGCCTCTCTCTCTCTTTCTCTTTCTCAAGTCCCAACCATCACCATTATAAACTAGCTAGCTAGATGTATCATGAATCTGCCTCTTCTTCATTCTTAATGTTGTCCTAATCCATATTAATGCTCTCATGTGACGCATCTTTTCGTTTCTGATTGCTACCTAATAAGGTGGTCTTCCATGAGTCCAACCTCCATATCCCTCATGGCTAAGTTGTCCCCCATTAGGCACCAAATTTGGAGGCAAATTGTACACTGGCATGGATGTTGCCGGGTCTCCCATCCCCGCAGCGCCACCATTACCACCAACACTAAGCTGACCTTGCCCAGCTCCACTAACACCTTCCTCTTCCTCCTCCAGTGGCAACCTCTCATAAGTTGCATTTGAAAATGTTGCTGCAATCAGCATTACTGATCCAGAGGCCACAAGAGATCCCACTACACTACCACCCACCACCTGTCCTTGACCCCCCGAGAGATATATAGTCAACCCGGTCGCCCCTGGAGGCGCAGGTCCAGGCAAGAAAGCACCGGTCAGCGACAAAATTTCAAACCTACCGTGAAGTGCCATGACAGCTCCAGGAGCAGAAGGTTGCTTAAGGGTTACACTGGTAACCATACCACTTCCACTTATCACACATACCCCTCTTTGCCTCTTCCTTGCAAAACAAGCTAAGCTCTCAACTATATCAGACCCATTAGCTATTTCCATTACATGACTTTTGAGGGCATTAGGGCTATCTCTGGTTACAAAAATGGGAGGTTTAGGTTTATTCTTGGAACCCGGTGGTCGGCCCCGTGGCCGGCGAGCTGGGATTTCTATAGCGCCTTCTTTAGGCTCATCGCTGTGTTCCCTCTCCTCTTCTTGCTCTTCTTCTCTTCCAATACCACTCTCTGTTGCTTCTCTATTACTTTTGGAGATGGATATACCTAGATCTGGCGTCTTCAATGGAGATGATGAGCTTGTCGAGGTATCCATTCCCTGAAGACCCACTTGTCCCGTCCACCACGGGTTCGCCATGGTTGTCAACAGTCAGCAAGTAGATGACTAATAAGCAACGGCGGCCTGTAAGATCAGAACTTTCTCTCCTGAGTAGTATGGGAAATTTTAGATAAACTGATTCTTTACATAGACTACACACATCAATCCGACAAAAGGGTTGATTTTGGATGAAACTAAGAATGTATGCAAGGATATGATCTATAGCGGAAACAGAAAGAGAGAACAGAATAAGTAAATGGACTTCCGTTACAAGAGAAAAGGAGCAGCTAGAACAATATTATTATTCAAGTATAGAGGAGATTGAAAGTTTTGAAACCTAGCTTGGAGTTATGGGAGCAAGATCGAAAATAAAGTAAATTGGAAGAGATGATCACTTTTCAAAGTCTTGCGTATTATTGAGGTTTATATGTGTGCATAATTATATACGGAGGGATGTTAATGGAGTTTGGCTTTGATTTAGGGTTTGTGCTTCTTGTAATTTTACCGTATCATGTAGCCCCCTTGTTCTCCATGTCCTCTCTCTCTCTTATCACATTTGTCCTTAATATCTAATACAGGATTATATATAAAGAAAAGAATTGCGCGAGGGACGACAAGCATTATCTCAAAGAATAAAAAGGTGTGTACTCAAAAGTTTATATTGTAAAATATCCAAATATTTGTCAACATCTTGAATTAATAGACAACTTCCTCCTTTTCAAGTTCATAGGTTATTTATTTATGTTCAAAACAATATTTTGAGAATTTAATACAGAATAAATAAAATAATCTATGACATTAATTAATTCATTTATACTTCTGTATTTGTAAACTAAGTTGACTCTATTTTTACGTAGAAACAATTTTATATATATATACACTATCGAGGTTGACTACAAACTACCTAACTCACTTAACCAAATTTAATTTAATAGTTATTATTCATTTTTTAGATGTTTCGATTTTGATATTTACAAAAACAAACTCTTTTTCTTTACAATTTAAAAATTAGTATAGTTTCATTTTCGGGTGTGGCTTAAACTAACCCGAATATCAAACAAAACTAAATTATGAACTCTTAAATAGCATTCTTATTGACATCTTTTTACTTTTATATAAAATTAATATTTAAAAAATGTGGTTAAACTGTTATAAATTATTTTGTAGAATGTATTACCATGTTACAAATCTTTTTTTTTGTTCTAAAACTATCCACAATAGTCTATTTTATAAGCATATTTTCCTTTCTTTTTTCTTTTTTTTTTTTGCTACTCATTATAATATTAGTTTGTATATAAAAGATTAGATCAAACATAGAGAAATCATGCTAGATATGTTCTAAAACTTCTTGCTAACATCCAAATGGTGTTTCTTTAAAAAAAATTTAGAATATATGATCAATCTACAGTTATGTTACAGCCTTTTCATAATGTTAATAAGTTTCATACCATTAACATTAAAATCTGTTTGCAGATTGAGTTTTAAAGACATTTCAAATATATATATGAAGTTATATGATAAGAACTTTGGTTATAAAATTTTCATTTAAAAGAATTTAACTTTAAATGTTGTAAATAGTTTTTGAAAAGTATGAATGTTATTTAAATATCCATCAACTTTTTATTTCTCTATAAAGAGCCATTAAACCCAATGATATAGATTTATTAAAAAATTCAAACCATTAGGCAAATGATTTGGTTTATACTTTCAATATAAACCGATACAAACTTCCCAGTACTCGTATTTAAATGTTGTTAATTTTATGATGCGTTTTACCAACAAAAGCTAAGTTAAGCTTTTTAGTTTACTCAAACTCTAGGTAATTATTTCATTAACTTCATAATATGATGCATGAAAACTTTGAAATGCATACGTTGTTGTGGTTATACAATGTTTTAAAAAGTAACTTTCCCTATTTTATGACATATATACTTTAAGTACATGCATGCATATTTCTGTTTGAATTTAATTATTTATGTATTTTTCTAATTTTAATCTCACACGTTCTTATTATTATACTTATGTTCAATTATTAAAATTATATGTTACTTTCAAAGTCAATAAAATTGAAATTATTCATTAATTAGATTTAAAAATAATTCATGTATATATTCATTGACATTTTATTGTATATATGTTTCTCATATTATTTTAATCAGCTTTAGAATTAACACGTTCAGTTTCTACATTTCCCCGTTTGATCCTTCCTACATAAATTGAGTCTTTGACACTCCCTCCCCATAAATAGGAGGTCATGGAATTGAATTTTCACTTGAAATGAAATAAGATTAAGGTATACCTAGAAGATAGTTGTTGTGTAATCTAAAATTAGGTTATTCAGTAAACTCTATGTATATGTGAGTGTTGGTGAGTGCGAGATATGAGAAGCTGGATCGAAAATTAGGGCTTTTAGGCGTGGGGCCTCGTGCTCATGAGATGGTGGGGTGCACGTCCTTCTCGTATCTCCCGACATATATATATCAAGAGATGCTTGTGAATATAATTTTTTAACAAGAAGAAAATGTTTTTAAAAGTTACAGTGTTTCAAGAGCTTTAGGCCTTCTTGTCCTTTTTCCCATTATTCGTATAATTACTTGCTTTGACTCCATTTTATTTCATGCAGAAGGCAATCAAGATTTCGCATTTCAGTTTTATCAGTTTCCCCGATGCTGAGAGACTTGTGCTTAGTTTTCTCTAGTGCTTGCAAATTATATTTATCATGCAATTAGGTCCTTATACTTTAAGGCCAAACTTCAACCCATAGGTGATATTCCGGTCGATTTGTGATCCTATAAACTTTAAAATTGAACATGATTTCCTTGTTGAAACAGTAGATGATTGCATAAATCTTTTGGATTCATCATAAGCCTATTGTTCTGGGATAATGATGGAGCTAGCACGGGCATGTGCATATGTTTGAAGACTTTGTTATGTGGAAGAGTTAAGGAGTGTTCCACTAAATTTGAATCTTAACAAAAGGGATTTTTTATTTTTTATTACTCTCCTCCATCTCTGAATAGATTGGGGTCAACGAATCAATCAAACTCTAAAAGTTTCAATGTTCCGAGGAAAGCCTGTTTCCTCAATCTCAAAGAAGTCGAAATAAGCCCTACACCTCCCCAATTAAGCTAAGCGCAGGAACCAATTCTTTTCTGATCATAGTACAGACTATTCTTCTTCTCTAGATGAGTTATAAAGACTGTTCTTTACTAATCTCTCATGAACATTACATTAACTAGCAATGGACATTGCTATATGTACGGGGTACTCTTCAAGTCCCTTTTAATAGTTTAATACAGACAAGACACGAAAAGAAAAAAAACATAACACTGCCTATTCTAATGCAGTACAATATAGGTCAATTTCATATTAGAGATTTGGCTCGATCTCTTCATCATAAAATAGTAAGGGTAAACATTCATGTACAGCTAGCTGGCTAGAGACGGGTTCATGATCGAAGACCGTTTCTTCTTTCACCTGGATTTTCAAATTGAGCATATGATATGCAAATTTTTATAATATAGATAGTTCCAAACAAGAAGAATATATATATATAAACACACACACTGCCTCTATAGATTTTGGGTATCTACCTAATGTCTTATGTTTGACTCCCTGAAATAGATAGCATGCATATCAACAAAGTAAGACACAACTTTTCAGCGAGCTTATGTTTGCAATGACTCTTGCTATAAAAGTAATTTTCCGGTAATCAAAATTCTTTTTCTAACATGGTCTAGTAATTCTCTACTGTAACCTGACAACTGGATTATTTTAACTCTCACTAAGTTGTTCTAATTAAAGACAAAAATGAATAACAATCCATACCAATGATTATCAACCTTTAATGAAAACTCGCCTAGGAATTTTTAGTAATCAGTAAATTATCAAGTTTTACTATGTAATATTTTTGTCCCAACTTAAGAAAATAGGCTAAATTAATTAGTTTAATATATTTCTTTTAAAGAAGTCTTACACAGTCATACGATCATATCAATATCATAAAATTATTAAATTTATAAATGCATAAATAATTGGGTATGATATTTTATTTAAGATATAACTCTATTCCAACTTTTTTTTTCTTAAAACTTAAATTTAGTTGGATCTCATTACTATTTTTTATTCTATAAGTTATCAGAGTAAAATTTTTAATTGTAATAAAACATTATGATGTGTTAAAGACGTTATTTTTGAAAAGAAACTAATCTTATTTGGCATTCTTGAAACAAACATAAAGGCTGAAAAATTGAAAGATGAGCTCAGTTTTTTTAGCAAATTAAGTGGAGTTTCATATCAAACCACTCTCACCATTATAATAATAGAATAAGTGGTTGGATTTAATTCATCTTTCACACAAGTCAATAAGCTTTTTAGTTCAAATTAGTTGATTCATTTAAAATGTCATTCACTGGTTTGTCTAGGTCCTTTTATTATTTTGATCATTTATACAAGAAATCACTACAAGAAATTGTATTTTTAGTGAAAGTAAAAGTTGTCACTAAAAGCAGTAATATTAATCACTATTATTAATAGTGTCCAAGTTTTGAAGTCGTCACCTACCATCACAAATACCTCCGTCACTAATGTAGTAGTGACTAATTTAAGATATGGTCACAATTATGCAACACTTTTGTGACACAAATACTAACGCTAAAACTTTTGAAATTTGTGACAAAAATATATGGTCACAATAACTTTACATGTTTGTGACAAGTTTATCGTCACCAATAATATAAAGTAGTGACGAATTAAGCTATAATAGTTCTCCATCTTATTGTGACAAAATTGTCGACACTAAAACTTGTCAAATGTGTGACAACACCGTATGGTCACAACAACTGTACTTATTTATGACAAGTTTGTTGACACAAATAATATAAAGTAGTGACGAATAAAGTTCTAACAATACTTCATTATATTGTGACAAAAGTGTCGAAACTAAAACCTATGGAATATGTGGCAACACTATATGGTCACAACAACTTTACATATTTATGACAAATTTTTTGACACAAATAATATAAAATAGTGACGAATAAAGTCGTAACAGTACTTTTTTTATTGCTACAATATTATTGCCATTAAAGGAATTATAAATAGTGACAAAATATTTGTCACTAATAATTTTTTTATCATTGTCCAATACTTCTTGGTCACTAATATTTTAATAAAAAGTGCAACATCATTTCGTCTCAAAAATAAAAATTAGTTCTTACAAAAAGTATTGTCACTAATGTGTTTATTATTATCACAACTAAAACTATCAATTCATCGACAAAATTACATTAGCTGTAAAAGAAATTTGCATCAGTGGCTATATTGTGTAACAGATTTCGTCGCAAGTATGAAAATTATATGTTACAATAATGTTGACACTAAATAAAGAATATATTTAACAATAAATTTATCACTAATGTGTTCATGTTTGTCGCAAATAATATTATTAAATTTAACAATTCAATTAATTAATCGATAAAAGTTTTTGCATTGGTGGCCATAAAATAGAAATTGTCACAAATGATACGGATTTTTAGTGCCAAGATATTATCTCAAACAAGCAAATAAAAATTATTAGCATATATAAAATATATCACCAAAATGTACAAAATTCTAATTTCTAATATATAAAATTGGAAATTTTAATATCCAAAAAAACTATTTATTACAATTATCTCAAACTACTATATACTAATTTAAGCTAATAAGGTAAAATTTCTTGGCAACCCATTAAAAGTGAATAGGACGAAAAGAAGTAGTCATGGGCAGTAGAAGCATCACAACATCTGGGAAGATAAAACTGTTGGAGTTATGTAAATATAATGTCCTGGAAAGCAAGTGTATTTACATGTAACTTTATCTTCTTCAGTTACAGTTTTGTAATGAAAATATTTATTATT
>JANITX010000210.1:25576795-25588290 GCA_027564395.1 Erythroxylum ulei | reverse complement strand
CTCGGACATGTACTGTTTAAGTGCCGAGCCATAGTGGCCGAGGCCGACCAACTGTTTAAAAGCCCGAGCCATAATGGGCCGAGCTATAAGTGCCGACCGACTGTGGGAAGTGTCGAGCGATAAGTGCCGACCGACCGTATGAATAGCCGAGCCGAGCGATAGAATGCCGAGCCATAAGTGCCGAGCTAGATTATGACCGACCGACTGAACGACTGGTCTAGTGTGCCGCTTCTGCGGGCTCGAGCTCGGATATCACCACGATATCGGGAGCGGGTCGCAGCGGGAGTGGGGCGCTACACCTAGTGCAAGGAACTTGGTCGCATATGATTGCTTCTTTCCTTTTTCTCATTAAAAGGGATTATAACAATAATTAATGTTATATTAATAAAGTTTATTCAAGCATATAGTATAGAAAATTAAAATGTTTAAAATAAAAAACTAAAGACCTATAACAAGTTATTGATTAATATCTATCTAATCCTAGTCAGTGTCATCAAAGTTTGAATCTTCTTCATAATCATCATTTTCTATTTCGATAATTAAGATATTTGGAGGTATGTTAACTATGTCTATAAGCAAATCCTTTTTAGGCCAATTAGGATCCATGTCACCATCCTTTCTGAAGAAATCATTTGCATAATCATTTGGTTCTCCCCAATATGTTTCTTTAACATTTTCATCGTCATCCAATACATCAAATAAGTAACTAGGAACCTTGTTCTCCATATAATGGTAACCTTCCTGAGCCAATCAACTACATAAAATACTTTTTGAAGTTTACTAGAATAAGCTCATAATCACCTTTCTTCTTTTGAGACCAACAAAATTTGTTCATGTTGGACCCCAAACTTTTCTTGGAAGTTAGAACTATTAAATGAGAAATTGTTAGTGATTAGTTATGAGTAAAGAACAAGGAGAATTCTTGAATTTGAAATGGTATACAAGATTTAAGTAGTGAATGTAGTAAGTTGATGATAAGTGGTTATATGTGTGTATGTTCTGTTATTAATGTTCATGATCAATCATGGACTATAATTTGTTTATGGATGATATTGAGTTTAAATGGAAGTTGGGAGGAAGAATAGTGATTGAGTATGAAAGTTGAAAATGCATAAAAGTAACAGAGCATGAATAGGTTGCTTATGAATTCTTGGTATTATGAGATTTTTGACTAAACTTGTATATTTTGGGGTAGTATGAAATTATGGTGAATGAGTTGATTGAAATGGAGTAGAAAGAATAGAATAAAAATAGAAGTGTTGGATTTTGGAAAGTAGAAGTCTGAAAATTTTATGAGAATGAATAGTGGAGAGTTAGATTTTTTGATTTGAAACTTCTGTGATTTTTCTGGGTTGATCTAGAGAGATTTTGATAAAATTGTCTTAATGAAAGTTGTATCTTATCTTTCTAGCTTTCTAATGCTATCAAGTATGACATCTTTTGATATCGGGGTTGGAAGATATGATCATTAGAAGTCTGGATGCTATTTAGAATGGAACTTTCAAGACAGCCACTTTGATTGAAATTTTGACCCTTATAGAAGTAAAAACTATTTTTGGAAGTTGTAGGTCTAGAAGTCTTCTTTGAAAAAGTCTTTGAATGACCTTAATCCGATATTTGTAGCAAAAGTTATGAAGGTTTGAAGTTGTGACATCGGTGGAAAAGAGGAAGAGGGGTCTGCGGGTCCACTGGAGTGTCGTGATCGCGACTCTGCAAGACCACTCGTGCCGCAAGCCCCCTGACCCGACCTCTCTCAACACTTTTGGCCATAACTCCTTCGTTTGACCTCTGATTGACCTGATTTTTGAAGCATTGGATTTCTAGCACATTCCTCTATCTCTTCACAAAAATTTAGAGCTTTTGGTATTAATCTGAAAAAGATTGATTGAATAAAAGTGAGAGGATCGGTTGAAAGAGTATGAGTTGGATATTTTTACTAAACATAGTTCAGTATTTTGGTGATATCTTGATCTATAGAGCTCCTAATGAGTTGATTCTTATCCCTAAATAAATTAGAGACATTTAGCTACAAATTATCTGAAGGAGTCGAATTTCAATTCAGTCCCTAAGATTTTCAATTTCTGGAGCGAAGTTCGGTATAGTGTACAGTCTCGGTTTAGTAACAGTCCGAAAGTTTTTGGGCTATAACTTCCAAATTTTTGAACCAAATTGATTGCTTTGGTGTCATTGGAAACATACGACATAGAGGAACATTTTTCTAGAAGGAAGGATTGTCAAATTGCTTCATTTACCTGATCAAAATAAAGAGTTAAGATGTTAGTTTTAAAGACAAAATGAGGGTAATTATGGAAAGACTACTTAAATGAGGGGCAAAATGGGAAAGACAACTAAAATGTTGTCTTAAAAAGAGAAGAAGAAGAGAGTTGTTGTGAAAAATGAAAGAAAAGAGAGAAAGTCGTGAGAAGAGAAGAGAAAAAGAAGAAGAGTGCGTGGAAGCTAGGGGAAAAGGAGAAAGAAGGAGAAAGAAGAAGATTTAGGCTAAATCTAAGGTAAGTATCATCTTTCTTCTTCCTTAGTGGAAAAAAAAAAGGAATTAGAGAAGAGAATAAGTTATGTAGGAAGAAAGAGGAGAAACCCTAGATGGATATTTTTAATGGATTTCTAAACTAGGTTTTGATTTTTCCAACCTAGATAAACTATGGGTAGGTTAAGCGTAAACCCAATTTTAGCATTTATTTCATTTTTTTGTGATTTTTGAAGTTTTATGGATTTCTATGGAAATATTGTGTTGAATGAGAACTTGGTTGTTTGAAGGTAACCTTGGGATGATAATCCAAGAGTAAAAGGAAAGGCAATTTTGAGCTTAGATTTTTAGCAAATTTGGTGGTAATATGTTTATAGTTGTTGTGTGATGGGCAAATGCCCTATGTGTGTGTTATTGCTTAAATTGCAAAAATGTTGAATTGTGGTGACTATTTGAAAATGCTTGATGAAATATGACATATTTTCTTTGAATTAAATGAAAAGTATGAAGATATGAGAATTTGATGAAATGAAAGAAGCATGAGAATGCAAATTTGCGATTGACTAAATTGAGCATAAATTTGTTTGTGGTTGGGCAAGAGAGTAACGTTTCGTTAGTCACGTGCACGTTGACGTATAGCCTTATCCCGGCTGCCCGCTTGAGGCTACGAGATCCTAAGAAATCGGGCTCGTTTTGTTCACGGTTTAAACTTCGATTTATCCGTTTTATTGTGCCATTTGTTGTGCATTTCATTATGACTTTGTTGAGTGTGATGCATAATAAAGTGTTATGTTTGATAGAAGATTTCATGACATGCGTTATGTGCTAACTTTTGGTTAATTATGAATTATGTGATGAATTTGCGAATGAATTAAATTTATTGATACATGTGTATTTATGCTCGTTGTGTGGCTCGTCGCCAATGGCTATAAACATATAAGCCACTGAGCTTCGTAGCTCACCTCCTTTCCCTTCCACTCCGCAGGTGCAGAAAAAGACAGATAAGCATTGATCCTTGCAAAGCTTGGCAAATAGTGAGAATAGAGACTTTTATAATAAAGTTAGTTTAGGAAAATTTTGTAATTTAGAATCATCGTAAGCATAAGTATTCAAATTGTATCGTGTTTATTTCATATTTCATATTTTTGTATTTTTGGTATTATGAAATGAACTTGTATAAACTCTTTTAGAATTTATTTATGATAAATGTTTGGTTTTTGGCTTGTGACTCTCTAATTTTTTAATTGTTCAATGTTCTTCTATTGTGGGCACGCTACCATTATGGGATGATGGGTTCCGTTTTGTCTCCGAATGTTTGGGCTCCGGAAACGGGGTCCAACACAAAAGAATTAAACCAAGCAATTAATCAGATAAAGAAATCAGTGATAACTAATGATTAAATAAGTACTTCCCCTAACATCTTCTTTGATGTTTTGACTCTTTAAACTTAGAAAGTATTTTTCTTCTGGATTGACATATCTTCCAAAAATATGAAACTATACTATATGAAGCTACAACCACCTATTCTCTTGTTGCTTAACATATATCTCTAAAAAGAAAAATGTCATTTAATACATTATGTTGTGTGAACTTTGGTGGAAGGTTTTGTGCTGAAACTAGAGAAATCATATAAGTATATCTCTAGCATTTGATATAACCCTAGTATTTATATCATGTCTACTTAAATGAAAATTCCCTTAGAACCATCCCTAAGTGAATTATGGTAAGACCTAGTCTTTGGAATAAATTAAATCCACATTGAGAATAATCAAAGATAATTTATATACGCAAATCCTACTTTATAAGTGTTTTGTTCAATTTTCTACATCATTTCTTTATCATGTTTGATCTATTATTTATATAAGCGTATATAAGTTTGGCCAAAGATAATCTTTTTGAAAGTTATTTTTTAAGTTAGGATTATTGATAAGTGTGAATTGCATCTATTATTTATATAACCAGAGTTATGATTTTTACATGACATGAATTAAATCTTGTAAGTATGAATCATATAAAGGTGTTTTACATAAATTTATAGTGCAAAAGACAAAAATGTTCAAAGTACTCGCCTGAAATACATTAGTTATCAATAAGACGGAGTGTCATGTCTAAAGTATCGAACATATTAATAATGGATAAATTATACCTCTAGATTAAGTTAGATTTAAAATTATTTATTAAACTAAAAATAAATTCATAATTTTTTAGAATAAAATAATAACTTCTTATAATAATATATGTGAAGTAATAATTATAATCACTTGAAATAAATTAAACTAAATAATTATAAAATTTTATAATTTATAAAAATCAAAATAATATAATATTTATATGAATATTAATTAAAAAAAGTAAAATATTAGAAAAAATTAAAAAAATAAGACAATTATAAATTATTTATAAAAAAATTGATCAAGCTGAACTTTATATAAACAAATTTTAAATTCTACGTATTAATTATTGAAATCCGAGCTTTTTAATCTTTTCAAGCCTTAATCTATTAAGGCAAATGAGTTTGATTAATTTTAAGGGTAATGTGTCTAGATCTTCGTGAGCATATCAACTCCGGACTGGGACAAGTTATCGGGTGACTTCATTTTCACACTACTTGACTAGTTCTTTCGCCTTCCAGAATGGAAACTTCATTAGGAACCAGGGCAAACATCAATGTTGCTGCTGCTGATCTGTTGATGCATACAAAGGTCTGTCTCCATCATCAGAAACCTGTCTGTCAATTTTCTTTTCGATTTATTCTTTATGAAGTAGGATGTTTTCAGTGCATATGCCTGCACTGGGGTTGCGTACATCAAGATTATAACACGAGGTTTGCCATCTAGAAAGTCAAACTCTGTTGCAAGTTTTTTGATGGATTTCAAGTGTATAGAGCTTGGTTTTAACCCAAAACCAAAGTTTGTAACTTTTTCGTGGTTGGACAGTTCAAGATTGCTCTTTGCCAATTATCAGTTGTTCCAGACAAGAATCGAAACCTAAATATTGCCCTTAACATGATTAAGGTTGCTGCCCAGAAAGGTGCAAAACTTGTTGTATTACCTGTGAGTTAAAAACTCTTAACTTTTTCTCGTTGTTGTTTTTGTGGCTTAGTGGGACCAATATAAATGAGTTGTATAAATGAATTTAACCCCATGACTCTTGTTGTTGGTTGGCTATGTTCTGTAAATAGGAAATGTGGAACTGTCCCTATTCAACTGATTACTTTGCTGATTTCTCCGAGGACTTTGATGTTGAGGATGGTTCTCCATCATTTTCCATGCTATCAGAAGCTGCTGCTTGTTATGATTTAACTATTGTTGGTGGATCTTTGACTGAAAGGCAAATGGGTCGGCTGTATAATACTTGTTGTGTATTTGGTCCGGAGGGAAAGCTTAAGGCTAAACATAGGAAAGTAAGCAGGTTTATACTTGATAAAATGTATTAAAATGGATTTAAGCTCATAGAAAGAACATTGGTTTGATTTTGTAGCTACATCTGTTTGACATTAACATGAAGGGAGATATTTTGTTCATGGAATCCAACACCTTTACTGCAGGAGATAATGCTACATTTGTGGAAACTGGTACGCATTTGAAATAATCTCAGTATGCTAAGTGTTTACTTAATTTATAGTATTCCAAATTAGTGCTTGGCAGAGTTTGATGTTACAAGGACTCTATGAATGATCTTAAACTTTGTGCCTTGTATATTTTACCCATTTGTACAATTAACTGTCTTTACAATAAACAAAGTTTATATAATACCAAGGTTATCAAGGTTTGGTTGTGTTGAATAATTTAGTTTGAGCAAATTGCCAGTGGGGTTCTGTCATCACATTTTGTTCTAATGCAAAATATGGAATGAACCAAGTGGTACACATTTGACACTTCTTGGAATTGGTTTCCAAATTTTAATCCCAGGGAGAATAGTCTGAAGGCCTTAATTTTGTCTTGCTCACTCTTGCTTATTCCTTCAGTTTTTGGTGTATGACAAATTTGTCAAGAAATTGCTTTCTGGTGAACTTTCTTACTTGTAATTCTTCTCTAAGGGACTGATTATTAATTTAAATGTAGGCGTTGGGAATATTGGAGTGGGGATTTGCCATGACATGCGTTTCCCTGAACTAGCTATGCTATACAGAGGAAAAGGTTTGAAATTTGCTGGCTCTTTCTTGCATTATAGGTACCTCCTTCATAAATAACATTAGTTTTGTGAATTCCAGGTGCCCATTTAATATGCTATCCAGGGGCATTCAACATGAGCACAGGTGAAATGCTCTGGGAATTAGTTCAGAGAGCAAGGTGAAACTGTGGAGGCTACTTTATACTGCAGTCTAATGATTAGTTATTGCTGCATTTTGACTAGAAGAAAAAGAGTGGTCAATTAACTGAGAAGTAATCACAATACATAGTCTCTATGTTGCATATGAAAAGCTTATAAACAAATTGCACTGTTATGAACTTCAAATTGATCTTACATTACAACTTTAGGTAGTCTTTTCTTTTGAATAAGAGAGCCTATAATGAGAAATTTGTTTGTGTGCAAATTCAGGGCAGCAGATAACCAGGTATTCATTCATATTATATATTGCTACCGAAGTACCTGAGTCACTTCAAATTGAGTGTAACGTGAAGTTTGATGTATTCGAGGTAGTTGTTTGTGGCTACTTGCTCACCATCCAGAGACTCCGATGGTTCCTCCTATAAAATATGGGGTCACTCCACTTTAGTTGGGCCAGTAAGCTGAAATGTTTAGATTTGTTTGCATTCTGCAATAAAGTAATCTAGCATGGAAATAGTGAATATGTCCACTTCTGCTCAACAGTTTGGTGAAATTATTGCAACTTGTGGTCATGAAGAGACCGTTGTGATTGCTGATATAGACTATTCTGAAATCCCACTTCTTAGGTAAGTGGTCTTGTTTCCATCTAGTAGAACCTTTATATGTTGCCTATATCATCTATTATGTTGTTTGTGCAGGGAGAGCCTCCAACTTGAGAAACGACAGGGCGGAGATATTTACCATTTTTTGGACATCAGCAAGCAAAAGGGCTTAAAACAATGCTAAAGCAAAAGGGCTTGAAAGATTGTCATTTTCTTTTTAAGATCAGAACCCGTTATCATTTTAAAAAAAAATTCAAAACCACTTTTTTTCCTTCTAAAATGAGGTCATTTAAATAAAAATTTTGGCCTTTTGGCCGAGCAGTCTGACCCTAAGCCCGAGTTTGAAATTTAAAAAAAGATCTTGAGTACGGCTTGAAGCTCGAGTTGTCGGACCGCGTTTGTTGATTTCAGGTAAGGTTGGGCCTTTTTTGCCACCCATTGGTATTGATGGTTAACAAGGGCTGAGTATATTTGGAGTTGTAGAAATCTAATTTTAAGTCCATGACAAAAGCATATACCTATACATCAAATTTTGAAACTGAAATACAAAAAATTTTGCTGCATACTATCATAATCTTAATTGAATTTTCTAAGGTTTGTTGATAGCCTTAAAAGTCATTAACAATCAACACTTTTGCTTAGCTTTGAAGTTGTATACATCAAGCATTTGTCTCAGGAATTCATATCTAACTTTAGGCAATGCCTTTGTTAGAATGTCAGCAGTGGATTGGTTGTGCTTCTCCTTCCTTTTGGACATCTCTTAGAAAATAAAATTTTGTATTGAAATGCTTTTTCTACCATAGAACTCTGTATTATTGGCAATTCAAATTGCAGTTTGGTTATCCACAAATATCTGTGTGCGTGTTTCTATTCCATATGGAACTCTGTTAGAAGCTTTTTTATTCAAAGTGCTTGATTTGCAGTGGTAGTAGTTGCCATATATTCTACTAGTGTGGATTATGCTGTGATTTCTTGGTTTTTCAAATACCAAGAATTTTTTTTTTCCAAAGCAGTAACTTTAGGTGCTTCATGTCTTCTACAGATCTAGCCCAATCATTATCTGAATAACTATGAAAATTGAAATTTTCAACTTAACCTTATTTCATAATTAATCGTGCTTTAACATATCTTAGAATCCATCTTGTTGCTTGTAAAAGATTTCAGCGCAGTGCATGTACCTTGATAGCAAACTCATTGCACAAACGATATTTGGCCTGTTAAGCTCTTGTACAAGCTTTCATCAATCATTTTAGTTTCATTTTCTTCGTGGAATTTCTCTTTTTGGTTCATTGGAGTTGCAATTGGCTTGCACTCTTTCATATTAAACAACTTGATTTTTCGCATATCTTTGTTAGCATACAAAAATTTCACTTTGCATTTATTGTACATGCATTTCAAACAAGAATGTCATCTTATCAAGATTCGTCATCTGAAAAACATATTTCACATCTTCGAACTAATCAATCAACTCCTTTCTACTTATTGTCAAAAGCAGGTCATCAATATAAAGAGACCACAATTATTTCATCACCAACCTTCTTGACATATAAAGTAAATTCACTTAGGTATTTTTTTAAAGCCTAAGTTCACCAAGTATGCATCAATTCTATTGTACCGTGACCTTGGCGCCTTTTTTAATCCTTACAGGGCTTTTTCAACCAATATACGTTCTCTTCTTATCCTTAAACAACAAAGCCTTGTGGTTGTTTTATAAATATTTCTTCCTCTAAGTACTCATTGTTGATAAGTTTTATAAAAAAACTTTCAATATTGCAAGCATATGGATTGTAACTTGTACAAAACGTGTCGTTCCTATAGGGACTAATTAGATACTGAATAACTTTAATAAAACTTTGTCTAAGGTACTAAAAGATTGATTGATTTAAAATAAATTATTGAAATTGAAATAACTAATAAGATAAAACAATTGAATAATTGAGCTACTAATAAAAATAAAGTTAATCAAAGCTAGAAAGCTAGGAATGATATCTTTGTTTTGTCTTCTCTTTATCATGTTGATTCAATTATGTTTGATCTTAGATATCCTAAAGTTTTGATTATGTTGGTCCAATAGAGGTTGACAAATTAAATCCTTCTATGTTTTGATAATAATAACATTTATAAAATTGGTTAAGAATTACTTTCAGGTATTTGGATTGAAATTCAAATAAAGGATTTGTGCAAATCAAGATAGTAATAATCTTCAACGTTCAAGAGATAGACAACGTGCAAATCAAGATTGAAGAATTCAAATCAGTATCTTAACAAACGTAGATTGAAGATTATATGAGATATGTACGTTGGAGCTAAGTATTAGTTGATTATCAAGTGGCAAGTCGACTATTGACAATCAGATCTATCAGTTCGTGCCAAGACAAGTCGACCAGTATGTTGCAAGTTGACTATTAACAACAGACCTGTAATGTGGATAAATGGACTAGTCGACTATTCGAAGAGCGGAGCTGAAAGTCTTATAAAAAACGTGAGTGCTAATCGACTGATTCTATGAAGACAAGTTGACTATAATGTACTAGTCAACTACTAGTATATGACAAGTCGACTATCAGGTGCAGCTGAACATAATGTGACTGAGTCAAGTGATTACAAACGGAACAAAAATCAATATACAACGGCTAGGAGCATTCTATAACGGCTAGAAGAGTTTTTTAACGTCTACAATCATCTTGAAGCCTGCAAATAAATTGATGGAACATCAAAGGATCGATTACATAAGTCCAAAGCAAAGCATACTACTATAGTTCCAATTTATCATCAATTTGCTCTTAGCTTGTTCTAAATTGTACTCAGCTATACTGAGCTTTACAACTTCAATTTCTATTATTGTTATTCTGAGCTGAGTGATTAGAGGAGAATCACTTGTGAGGTAGGATTTGTGTTGGAAAAACAGATCGATTGTGAGGTGTAACTTGAGCCAAAAATTAAGTGGTGTTGGAAGAGTTCACACTGAACTAAAAAGTGTGCAGTAAAGAGTCTTGCCAAAATCCTAAGTGAGAGCTTAGGTAGAGGACGTAGGTCATAGCACTGAACCTCTATAAAAACTGTGTTTGCCTCTCTTCCCTTCTCTTTTACATTTTTACATTTCAATTTGTTTGTTTATATTGTGTGTATTAACTCTCTGTTTTTGTAACACTTCGCGAAAAGTATTAAAAGATCTATTCAACCCCCCTTCTAGATCGTTTTCAGATTATCCTCTTTTAAGATCTAATCAAGTAATTGTTAAGTCAAGAAGATTTCACTTCTTCTATTAATTTTGATAAAAGTCAAATAATATTAATCATAGAAGTATGTGAACTGTTCTGACGAATTTGTTAAGTGCGCAGATAATTATAAATAACACAAATCATCAAATCAAGACGATACATCACTAAAAGCTGAATAGGACTGATCAGACGAAGTGCTTAGTCTAAGACACCAGATGAAGCATATGAGACACTAGACGAAGCATATGAATCTATGCAAGACGATGTAATTAAAGAATGTACGAGAACGTCACTTAGTTGGAGTTAGTTACAGGACTCAACTAATAACCGTTTTTAGAAGATTCACCAAGAAAAAATCTCAAGAAGACCGTTGAAGATTTAGGCTATAAATATTAGTTATAGTCGTAAACAAAAATGCTCTATGATATGAAAGAATAACGATACAATACAAAGAGAGAAAAGAATTCTAATTGTAAAAGCTCAAGTGTTTATGCAAAAGAGAGCAAATATATCTGTAACGTGAAGCTCAAACAATATTTTTTCGAGTGAAAAGAAAGGATAGAGGCTAAAGAAGTAGATAAATAATACTTTGTGAAAGAGACCTAAAGAAGCTCTGGAAGTGTAGAAATAATACTTGCAATGTTGAAGGTTATAATGAAATCTCAGATGAACTCTGAGGACTGGACGTAGCCCAAAGTTAAGGTTAAAACAAGATAAATCACGACATCATATTCTCTAACTCTTATCTCTTTAATTTTCTTGTTGTTAAAAGAATAGATACTGATTTTCGCTATCGCATTACTAACCAAATTAAGTGAATTGTTTTTGTAATCATCTGAATTTGTCAGGAAAACCAAGAAGATTTTAAAGATTGATATCTTAAACGATTTGACACAATTCAACCCCCCTTCTTGT
>JANITX010000210.1:25518374-25528660 GCA_027564395.1 Erythroxylum ulei | reverse complement strand
ATAAATTTGATTCTAAGATCAATTCAGGAATTTTTCTAGGTTATTCAATTACTTCTAAAGCTTATAGAGTTTATAATTTTATTTCTAAATGTGTTGAAGAGTCTATGCATGTGAAATTTAATGATGACTCTCATCTAGATAAAAGAGACGATTTTGACGATGAAACTCTATCTACTCCTTTAGTTAATAACCCAGACGATTCACCATCAGATGATCCACCTGATAAGGTAAAAGATACTTCTGAAAATATTAGCTTAAGGAAAGATTGGAAATATAAATCTTCTCACCCAGAAAACTTGAATATAGGAGAAACTTTAGAAGGAGTGAGAACTAGATCTAAATTTAGAAGAGAGGTAAATGTAGCATTTGTTTCTAAATTAGAGCCTAAGAAAATTGATGAAGCTTTTCAAGACGAAGCTTAGATTTTAGTTATACAAGAGGAGTTAAATCAATTTACTAGGAATAAAGTTTGGTCTCTAGTTCCTAAACTTTTCAGTAAATCTATTATGGGAACCAAATGGGTATTCAAAAATAAACTAGACGAATCAAGAAAAGTAAACTATAACAAAGCTAGATTAGTAGTTCAAGGCTTATAATCAATAAGAAGGAATAGACTTTAATGGAACATATGTTCCTGTAGCTAGACTATAAGATATTAGGATTTTACTTGCACATGTTGTTTTTCATAGTATAAAATTGTTTCAAATGGATGTGAAAAGTGAATTTTTGAATGGTTTTATAGATAAAGAAGTTTATGTGAAACAACCTCCAGGTTTTGAAGATATTGATAAACCAGACTATGTTTATAAACTTTATAAAGCTTTGTATGGATTGAAATAAGCACCTCGTGCTTGGTATGATCGTCTGAGTTCATTTTTGATTAAAAATGACTTTATTAGAGGTCAAGTAGATAAAACATTATTTAGAAAAAATAGTAAAAATGATTTTATCGTTGTACAAATATATGTAGACGATATCATTTTTGGTGCAACTTCTAAAAAGTTATGTTCAAATTTTAAAAGTCTTATGAAAAGTGAATTTGAAATGAGTTTGATGGGTAAATTAAAGTTCTTTATTGGTTTACAAATTAAACAAACTGAAGAAAAGATTTTTGTTCATCAACAAAAGTATATCAAAGAACTCTTAGTCAAATATAAAATGGAAAATGTTAAACCAATGTCAACTCCTATGCATTCTGTAACCTTCTTATCTAAGGATGAAATAGGTAAAAAGATTGATCAAACTCTTTTCAGAGGAATTATTGGTTCTTTGCTTTACCTAACTGCAAGCAGACCTGATATATTGTTAATGTCTGTTTGTGCACAAGATTTCAAGTAGATCCTAGAGAATCTTATTATATTGCTATCAAAAGAATATTGAGATACTTGGCAAGTACTACTAATCTTTGCTTAATGTATGAGAAAGGTAAAGATTTCAGGTTAATTGGTTATTGTGATGCTGATTATTCTGGAGATAGGATTGATAGAAAGATACAAATGGAGGCTATCAAGCAAGAGGCAAAGTTCAATTGCTCCATCTACTGCAGAGGCTGAATACATGTCAGCTGCAAGCTGTTGTTTACAGTTGTTATGGATTAAGTACAGTTAGAGGATTATTCTATCGAAGAATATCAGATTCCAATCTTCTGTGACAACACAAGTGTTATTAATCTCTCAAAGAATCTAATACAACACTCAAGGGCAAAGCATATTGAAGTTAGACATCATTTTGTAAGAGACAATGTACAAAGAGGGATCATCAGTCTACAATTTATTGAGACGAATAAAAAATGGGAAGATATCTTCACCAAACCCTTAAGTGAAGGCAAATTCAAGGAAATCTGAAGAAATCTGAATATGTTAATGTTAAATGACTATTCGTCTGAAACTCCATGATCTAGACGATTCGTTCTGAACAAGCTGAAAAGTCGTAAGTTTTCAAATTATATAGTAACGATAAATTTTCACTCGATAGTTTCAATTTCATGATTACCGGAGGATCAGTTAAAAATGTTACAAACGGTAACCTTTCAAGAGTGTATATAAAAAGGAAATCATCTCAGAGTCTGCAACACCTTACACTCTATAATTTTCTTGAAAAACTTGGAAACTGACTTGTTCAAATGCTCTCAACAAAGATGATCAAACCCTCTATTCTAAACTTCAAATCTGTCTTATTTCATTTCATATCTTTCTTTCATTTTTATACTAACCTCGCTTCTTTAAGCGAAATACATCTCTGTGTTTAGTGTTTATCTTTTATAGATTAAAAATGCTGAAATCTCTTGTCTATGGGAGACTTGTCGATTTTACTTCTTTGAAGAATAATTGGATGAATATCGAACCTGAGCTTGAAGCAGTTGGCTGGAAGAACTTCTTCAACATCCGAGAGATGGTGTATTTGAATGAAGTATATAAGTTCTAGAAGAATGTGAAGGTGGTAGACAACACGTTGGTATCGATGATAGATGGGTTGTCGGTAATAATCACACAAGATTATGTTGTGAAGGCTATTGGGTGTCTAAATGAAGGAGCATAACTATTCAAAAATACATATTGGATTGCTTAAAGTCATCTAGAAAAAGCGAACATCAATCGACATCTATATAGATCTAGTAATCCAGGAGTCAAGAAGTCTTCAACCTTCATTTCGAAGGCTAGGGTTCTTCATTCACTTCTTATCCATTGTATCTTACCAAGAGCAGGATTAAAGGACTTAGTGACAATGAATGATGAACATCGTTTATTTCATCTACTCACTCACCAATTGGTTAATCTTCTGTTCATGATTTTGAAGTACATGACAAAGGCTAGGGAGGATTATCATGTGAAGAGTAGCTCTTTACCTTATAGTATGTTGTTAATAAGATTCTTCAAAGAATCTAGAATCCTACTTGATAGAGGAAACAAAGTAAAGTTGAATGTTAAAAGTGTTATCAATGCCTTTAATATTCACAAAATCGGGATCAAGACTGAAGTCGAAGCAGATGTAGATTTTACACCGAAAACACAGTCTAAGGGGGAGCTTTTAGTAAGACGAAGCAAGAAAGAAAATGTTCCGTCAAAAATACAAGCAAAACCTCGATCGTCCAGAAGAATATCAGTAGAGGAAAGGTTGAACAATCGTCTAATATGCAGATACAAGCCAAGACGTTTCCAGAAAGGAAGGAAAGCAAAGTTCAACAACCAACTCATCAAGCATCTTTAAAGAGGAAGGCTGAGACGCTCCAATCAGAAAGGCTCGAGAAGTCAAGAAGGTCACCAAGATTAATGACCTTATGACAACAAGAACAGAAGAAACAGAAAGTTCTGATTCTTAGTGGAGAATCTGAGAGTAAAAAGGAGCAAGAGAAACAACAGCATCCTACCAAACCAATTGTCTCTATCCCTCAGACTTAGTTATCACAATCATCTGAAGTGACAGAGATAAAAAAGAAGTTAGTATTTGAGAAGAAGAAGCCTTAACAACAACTCTTTTCCAAATCAGTAGAAGAACAAAAGAAGACAAAACTTGTTCAGAAGAAGGTTTCATCATCTGATGTTCCATAAAAGACACAGACTATTAAATAACAGCTAGTACCTTACAACCCTCCTCAACCGATAAAGAAAGAAGATTTAAAGATGAAGGTCATAGAAGAATCAATACCTAATCAAAACAGAAGTTCAATTATCATCAAAGAACCTCCTAAACAGACAGTTAAGATTCAAGTTGATTCTATAACAGTAAATGATCAGATGATACATCTTCTAAGCCCTGAAGATGAAAAGGTAGAACCATATCCATTGAAGCTTACTAAAGATCCTTATACAATCTATCCAATAACAAGCAGAACGACAATCAAGATTGTACTAGATGTACAACCTAGACGCTCAGCACCAGTGATAAGCAAAGAAAAAGGAAAGAAGAAGAAGTTTCCTAAAGGACACAAAGGTGATCTCACAGAAGAAGAGATGCAAGTGGCAATGAAGAACATAGACGACATATGTTATGCGGCTCAACCTGTAGATGTCTATGTATCACATCACATATTAAGGGAATCAAGATGTAATTTTGGAGCATCTACCAAAGATGAAAGTTTCAAGATAGTTGGCACAATATCAGAAGGAAGGTGCAAAAGTATGACAATTGAAGGTATCGATTTTAACTTAAAAACCTTTGTGCATTTACTCATTCATTTTAAACCCTTAGGTTTCATTACTTCAGTTAAATCTATCTTACACCTTCTTGGGCAACCGATTTACAAATTACTCAGACCTGATGATCTTTATATCCCTGAAGGAAAATAGCCTTTCAAATTACCCTTAATCAAAATCATAGAATTAGACGATTCACTTAGAAAACAATCTGTTTTTGAACACACTCATCCACTTAGTGAAATACTACAAGATGCTACTATTAATTCGGAGTTCTTGAAGAATTTCATCAAATGGAATGAAGCTAGTCACAAGTAGACAGAAGTTTAGGAAGTCTTAGCTAAAAACATTGAAGAAATTAATACTAAGGTTGATGAACTACGTGATGTAGTGGGTGAACTTCATGAGGAAATAACACTTCTACATGTTTCTATAGAAGAAGACCTCAAGACGATCCGCACGGACATTCAAACAAATGTTTTCTGAAATTTTGAAGCGTCTAAAATGAACTGTATTTTTTATTAATAACAAATAGGGGGAGAATCATTGTATATCTTGCATTTTATTCGTCTGAATATTATTCGTCTTACTATTATCTTTATTTGTTTTATCTTCTAATATTATGATTATTTATTATCCTCAAAAAGGGAGAGATTGTTAAGTCAAGAAGACTTCACTTCTTTTATTAATTTTAATAAAATTCAAATAATAATAATCATAGAAGTATGTGAACTGTTTTGATGAATTTGTTAAGTGCGCGGATAAATGTAAATAGAAAAAAATCATCAGATTAAGACGATACATTAGTAAAAAATAAATAGGACTGATCAGACGAAGTTTTTAGTCTAAGACACTAGACGAAGCATATGAGACACCAGAAGAAGCATATGAATCTATGTAAGACGATGTAATTGAAGAATGTACGAGAATGTCAGTTAGTTGGAGTTAGTTATAGGACTCGACTAATAACCTTTTTTAGAAGAATCGACAAGCAGAATTCTCAAGAAGACCATTGAAGATTTAGGCTATAAATATTAGTTATAGTCGTAAACAAAAATACTCTACGATATGAAAGAATAACGATACAATACAAAGAGAGAAAAGAATTCTGATTGTAAAAGCTCAAGTTCTCATGCAAAAGAGAGCAAATACATCTGTAACGTGAAGCTCAAACAATATCTTTTCGAGTGAAAAGAAAGGCTAAAGCCTGAAGAGGCTAAGGCAGCAGATAAATAATACTTTGTGAAAGAGACCTGAAGAGGCTCTGGAAGTGTAGAAATAATACTTGCAACGTTGAAGGTTATAGTGAAATCTCAAACAAACTCTAAGGACTGGACGTAGCCCAAAGTTAAAGGTGAACTGGGATAAATTGCGACGTTATATTCTCTAACTCTTATCTCTTTAATTTTCTTGTTGTTAAAAGAATAGATACTGATTTTTGCTATTGCATTACTCACCAAATTAAGTGAATTGTTTTTGTAATCATCTGAATTTGTCAAGAAAATCAAGAAGATTTTAAAGATTGATATCTTAAACGATTTGACACAATTCAACCCCCCCTTCTTGTGTATTTTACATATTATACGTGATTTTTATATTAACAATTGATTTACTTCAGTAATCTTAATTGAAATCCTTAACAATAAAATTGCAAACTATCAATTCACAAAACTACTCTTAACTATTCAATTAGATTTGAAGCAATCTTAAGGATAATTAATTCACAATTAAGATTTATCTTTCATTTTTTATTAATATGATATTTACAGATCTATTAAGTTACCGACTCTTGTTTCACACCTTAACACAAATAACTTGATTCACTCTCTCGATTTATCACCAAGTATAATTATAACAAATATCGCAAAGCATTCATAGATGTATTGAATTCATGAAGAATAAAGTTTAATAAAATAGATTGAATAATCCCTAATATGAATTTAGAAACTCATATTCTTGTTCAACATCCTAATAATCCAAATCAACATCCAAGAAATTGAAGTATATGAAGGAAAAGAAAGAAAAACAGTTGATGTCTTGATTTGGAAATTTGGAAAATTCTAGAGTTGCTCTTGATATCTCCTCTTTGATCTTCTTTGAATTTGATGTGCTTCCTTTTTTAGTGTTTTTCTTTTCCTGAAATACTTCTTGAGGCTTCTAGGGTTGTTTATAGGGATTCTTCACTTAATTTAGTTCTAAAATATCCCCAAAACATCAATAATATAACAAACTTGTGAGCTAGAAAAGCAGAAAATTTCTAAAATTTGCTGTCTCACATGCCTGCCACGATTGTGGGAGGTGCCACAATCGTGGTGTCATATGTGATTCAAATTCTTCCTCTTTCCTTCAATTTTCTTGTTTCCATTAAGACCAAATTCTTGTTCCAACATAAATCAAGCAATTAAAACACATAAATACAATAATAATAACACAAATCTACGTCCTAAACATATGATTGTCATATGAGAAAACACTTTAAAACACACTTAGATGCCTAGAAAACATACTATAATCTACACCTATTGATGTAAGCACGTCGTAATGCTACGCAAAATAAACTAGACCTACTACTATAGCAATGGTGAGTCTAGGTCGATCCCAAAGAGAGGTTTTCAGTTAGCTTTTGAAATAAAATAATCAGTGTTTAGGTACGGGGGTTAGTTTGGTTCTGAAATAAGAAAATAAAATGAAACTAAATTAAAGAAAACATTGAAAAATGATGGTGATGAATTTGTTAGGGACCCGGTTCTTTAGTTCTATGTCGGCCTATACTCAACTAAACATATTTCATTGAATTGTTGTCTTCATACCTGTCTTTGGATTATTGGTTGTTGATTAACAATAAGCTTTGTTAATCCCAGTTTTTCCTTAGGTCATAGTTAATTAAGAAGAGCTCCTTAATTAACCCTATCAGATAGCCTAGGAGATGCTCTCTAAGTTTAATTGGACAACCATCTTACGAATTAGAAAACAAACCAATCTAAGCAATAATCTCAGAGCTGGAATTATTTAAGCTAGGTTACATTATCCCTAATGATATAATACCATTAGTTCCTATAAATGAATTCAAATAAGACTATTACATATCTTATTTAAAGTTATAGCAATGGGTTCTCATGAAAAACAATCTGAAAGAGCATCAAAATCACTTTTACATAATACCCAATCCATAAATGCAAGATAACATAAACAATCAGAAAAGAGAGTAAGAATAACAATCACAATGAAGAATATGCTTAACTAGGTTGGTCGGCATCGTTGTCACCTCCAAACCTGTGTCAGGATGCTAACACTCCATAGTTCTCCAAGGGATTGGAGCTTTGCCCCTTCTTCTCTTCAAAACCGAGCCTTTCATCGCTCTGAACGTTTTCCCCAAATGAAACCTAAGTTTCTATCATCAAAATGGCTTTTATATAAAAATGTACAATTTTGGGATAGCTGGACATTTCTCATAGGTGTGACTTGGTGTTCACAACTGTGAGTGGTGTCTCACAGCTATGAGCTACCTTGCATGGGCATGACTTAAGTGTCACACCTATGCAACATGTTTCATGGACAAATTCATGCATAGTCGTGAGCCATTTTACATCATATATGCTTCATATTCTTGTCTTTTTTTCTTGCTCTAATCCTTCTTCTTCTTGTTCCATGAAGACAAGTGAGTGTGAATCTCAAGAAGACGACTCAAATATAGTGCTTTCAATTCACTTTAGCTCTTTTGCTTCCAAATTGTACATAAAAACAAATATGAACTAAAGTGAATGTCTTAAGCATTTTATATCATAAAACACTAAGTGTTATAGAATAAATGCATAATCAATTAAGCACATATCAATTTCTGCCACACTTAGCTTTTGATCGTCCTAGGGAAAAACATCATATTCAAAATCATTAACCTAAAAGCATTTACTCATTTCCCATACGTTCCTAAGAAACATAATTAAAAGCAAAGATGAATCACTTTAAAAAACCATCACAAGAATTCAACATCTAATGCTTCTACTCATGATCAACCAACATCCAACACCTTTAGAAACTGAGCAATCTAATGGTAAACTTGGACAAAGTTTGTTTAAATAAGATATACTCATGGGTACACTTAATTACCATTCATGATCATGACATTCCACAACTTTGCAAATTACATGCATAATCATGAATCAAAGGATTTTATAGGGTTGTAATGTGGGCAAGGGTTAAGGTGAGATGTGTTTGGATTGTGTAATGTACGAGCCATCAAAGCTAGTGAAACAAGAAAAATACTCAATGTAACATTAAGAACAAAAACTAAAAACCAACATTCACTCACAGTTGTGTACATCAACTATGATGAATGAAAAAACCATGTTTCTTAGCTTAAATTTAAGCCCTCACACCACGATCCACATTAAGCATATATCACTCATAAAAATTAATCATAAACAAGACTTTGTAACTATAGGGAGTGACCTTTAAGAACTACACCTCCCTAATTTACATTATACAAGAAAATGTTTGTTTGTTTATTTTATTCTCTCTCTCTCTCTCTTTAATTGAAAACTTAAAAGCAAGTAAAAACAACAACTACAAACATATATGAAAACAAGAAAAAAATGAAAAAATGTAAAGGAAAAGAAATTAACTTCCGTTGGGTATACTTTTCTCATATGACAAAATTATGATCTTTCGGTGTCACATGTGCTTCCCTCAGTTAATGATCATTCACATATAATGTCTTTCATATCTTCAAACTCCCAATCTCTATTGAGTCCCTACACTCTTGAAATATTTCGCAAGTCTGTTTCATCATCTTTTAATTTCTCTAACTTGCTAGCTAAAGATAAAAAGTTAGTCTCAACAACAAATTAGAACTTAGTATTCACCTTCAAGCTAAAAGATGTATCGTTTTCTACTTCCAGCTCCTTCTCCAATTCTTCAACACAAACAATTCTTTAAGTAGTACACTAAAAATTCTCAATCTCTTCATCACTCTGTAAGGCCTTTGTAGTATTGTCCCTTAGGTACACCTCAAGTTAAGATATTGCTCCTTTTCGTGTTGTGATGCTAGGTGGTTGATAACTTTTGCCAGCTGACCCAAATGGCTTACCAAGTTTTGGATTCTAGAACTTGTTTCTTAATGGAATTGTATCATATACTGCTGAATTTGCAAAGTATTAGCGTCACAAACATTAACTAATTCTTATAGAGATGTGACTGAGTTTCGCTGCCAATCCAATCTTAGTAGTTAGAACAAAATTGTCTTTCCTCCTGCTAAAATTGAAAAATGTTAGCGGCAACATCATTAACTAGTTCTTCTAGAGATGGATCTGAGTTGTAATAAGAAGCTTCTAGTCTATACGGGAATTGTTGTGCATCCTGCAAACTAACATGGAATTAATTTTGCTGGTTATCCTATCTATAACTAAAGTTTGTATGATCACTCCAAACATGATTATAAGATTGGGAATATGAGTTAAAGAAAAAATTACTTCCATTTACGTAATTTTTAAAAAAATTTAACACACAAATACTAAACAAAAAGTGAAAAGATCTAAAAAATAACTTAAAAGAAACTAATTACAAATAAATATATACAAAACTCCAATTAAAATCAAGAACGAAAACTAAAGCACTGCACTCCCTGGTAATGGCAACAAAATTGACATAAGTGCATCGTAACGCTATGCAACATAAGCTAAACCTACTAGTATAGTAGTAGTGAGTCTAGGTCGATCCCATAGAGAGTTTTCGGTTAGCTTTTGAAATGAAAATAATCGGTGTTTAGGTTATAAATGGTTGGTTTGGTTTTGAAATAAGAAAATAAAATGAAACTAAACTAACAAAAAAAATTAAAGAAAACATTGAAAAATGATGAAAGTGATGAATTCGTTAGGGACCTAGTTCTTTGGTTCTATCTTGACCTACACTCAATTAAACATATTTCATTGAATTTTTGTCTTCACACTTCTCTTTGAACTATTGGTCGTAGATTAACAACAAGCTCTGTTAATCTCAGTTTTTCTTTAGGTTATAGTTAATTAAGAAGAGCTCGTTAATTAACCCTAGCTATCGGATAACCTATGAGACGGTCTCTAAGTTTTGTTAAGTCAGAATTTTGACTTCACGTATAAAGTGATTTTGATGACAAACAAAGATAAGACAGAATGAAAAGCA
>JANITX010000210.1:25407560-25428401 GCA_027564395.1 Erythroxylum ulei | reverse complement strand
TTTTTTAAAAGAAAAAGGGATCCAACATCAATCTACTTGTATTAACACTCCTCAACAAAATGGCATTGCAGAAAGAAAAAATAAACACTTACTTGAAGTTGCACGTGCTATTATGTATTCAATGAATGTACCTAAACACTTATAGGGAGGTGCAATTTGCCTACTCATGTGTTAAAATATACAGCACCTTTAGAGTGTTTTAAAATAATTTATCCAAAATGTAGATTCTTTTCTAATTTACCCTTAAAAAATTTTGGGTGCGTTGTATCTCTCCACATACCTAGCAGACTTCGATCTAAACTTCATCCTAGGGCAAAAAAATGTGTGTTTATTAGATATGCACCAAATAAAAAGGGGTATAAGTGTTATAATCCTCGAACAAAAAGGTTTTTTTGTAAGTATGGATGTCTCTTTTGCTGAAAATCAACCATATTTTGAAAAAAATTGTCTTCAAGGGAGATAGGAATGAAGAACAGCTTTGGAAAACATCTATTCCACTGCCTAACATGTTTTTTTCTAAACATAATAATGAACATGAGGAGAGTACTAATCTACCAATGTCAAATATAGATGATTTACAATCATGGGGAGAAATACTAGGACAGGAACATATTAATCCTAGTTCAGAGCTTCGTGTTTATGCCAGGAGACATACTCATCAAAATAAAAATCTATCCACTACTCTAGTGCAAGACCAACCACTATCTTCGGGCGATGGTTCATCCAACACTTCAGGTAATTCTGATCCTCTTCCTTTGACAAATCCAACTCCTACTATTGTTGATCTTGATGTCCCTATAGCACTCAGAAAGGGAGTCTGAACTTATACCAAACATCCCATTGCTAAATATATGTCTTACCACCGACTTTCTAGTTCTTATAAAGCCTTTACCTCAAATATCTCTATTTTGTTTATCCCGAGAACCACTCAGGAAGCCTTAGATAGTTCGGATTGGAATTTAGCAATTTTAGAAGAAATGGATGCTTTGGAAAAGAAATGGGACTTGGGAGAGTAGATCTACCAAAGGAGAAGAAAGTGGTAGGATGTAAATGGGCTTTTATAGTTAAGTGTAAAGTTGATGGTAGTGTAGAGAGGTATAAGGCACGGTTAGTGGCAAAAGGATTTACACAGACACATGATATTGATTACCAAGAGACCTTTTCCCTGATTGCAAAAATTAACTCAAATCGTGTCCTTCTTTCATTAGTTGCTAGCTTTGATTGGCCTTTACTTCAATTAGATGTAAAAAATGAATTCGTTAATGGGGACTTGGAAGAGGAAGTTTTTATGAGTCTACCACCTAGTTTTGAAAAAATTCTTGGTGAAGGGAAAGTGCGCAGGCTGAAGAAATCACTGTGTGGACTCAAAACAATCTCCTAGAGCATGGTTTGAGCGAATTTGGAAAACCTATAAGGGCTCATGCATATACGCAAAGTCAAGCAGATCATACGATGTTTTATAAGCATTCAAAAGAAAGAAAAATTGCTATTTTGATTGTTTATGTTGATGACATTATTTTAATAGGTGATAACCTTGATGAACTCAAAAGACTCAAGAAGGCCATTGCCGAAGACTTTGAGATCAAAGACTTGGGAGCTTTGAAGTATTTCCTAGGAATGGAGTTTGCTAGATCTAAAAAAGGTATCTTTGTCTCTCAAAGGAAGTATGTACTAGATCTTCTTAAAGAGACTAAGCCTACTCGAATGTAGGGCGGCTGAAACACCCATTGAACCCAATGTGAAACTACAACACGCCAAACCAGAAGAAGTGAAGAATAGAGAACAATTTCAGAGATTAGTTGGTAGACTGATTTATTTGTCGCATACTCGTCCAGACATAGCCTTTGCAGTGAGTATGGTAAGCCAATTTATGCACTCTCTAGGTCTAGATCACTTTGAAGCCATGTACAGAATCCTAAGATATTTAAAGAGTGCACCGGGGAACAGCTTACTATTCAAAAGGCAAGGTCACCCACAAATTGAAGTATACACAGATGCAGATTGGGAAGGACGTACAATTGACAGAAAGTCAACATCTAGATATTGTACTTTTGTTGGAGATAATCTTGTTACTTGGCAAAGCAAAAAGTAGAATGTGGTGGCAAGAAGCAGTGTTGAAGCCGAATTTAGATCAGTTGCTCGTGGAATTTGTGAAGTGTTGTGGATTAAAAGGATCTTAGATGAATTGAACGTCATAAGTACTTCTCCCATAAAGGTGTACTGCGATAATAAAGCTGCAATCTCAATAGCTCATAATCCTGCTCTCCATGATAGAACCAAGCATGTTGAGGTAGACAAGCACTTCATTAAAGAAAAGATAGAGAATGGACAGATTTGCGTGACATATATATCTACTAGTGAACAGGTTGCAAATGTTCTTAAAAAAGGACTGCCTAAGAAACAATTTGAGAAGTTGATTGGCAAGATGGCTATGGAAGACATTTTTAGATTAGATTAAGGCAGAGTGTAGAAAAGATCTACTGCTGATACTTAGAAATCATGGCAGATTCTTAGGGATTGATGAGTTGTAATTTATGCATAAATTATAGGCTTAGTCAACTCATAAAATAGAAAAATTAGTTGTATGATTTTTCCTTTTTTTAGCATCTTGTACTGCCCATATAAGATCTGTAGATGTACATTATTCAATATACAAAATACTATTTTTTCTCCATAGAAGCAATAACTTAAACCATTAGTAGCTAGAGAAAGAAAAGGGTGATTTTCCATGTATAACAAAATATTTGCTAACAGATCATTAGTGGCACATTTTATCTTATGCAAAATTGAAATTACATGAGAACCAGAACATAACATCTTACCATCAATTTAGGAAATGAGTTCAATTGATCAACTGAAGTCAGATCTCCAATTTTGTTACCTCCTGAAGCATGTGATTAGTTTAGCAATTTCCACAACATGGTGTAAATTAAGGAACTAGGAGAGCAAAAGGTGAGTAGTAATTACTCACCAAGAAGAAGGCAACGCAAATTTTGGAAAGGAATGCAAATTCCTGTAGGAGAATCAAATCCACTATGCCATTTTTGTTTTGTATCATCATCAGGGTAAAAGATGTTGCTCAATTTGTTCTTATTCAAATGAAGCTGCTCCAACCTGAGTATGAAGCACATCACAAATTTTTAGTTGAAAATGTAATGCTCAAAGCTAATGTGGAAGAAGCCATTCATCCTCCTGACCTTTTCAAAAAAGAAAGCTTCAAGACCTCACTCCATTCAGCAATATTATTATCTTCTAAATTAAGGAGTCGTAGAGAATCAAAGCCACGAACAATTGATGATTTAGTTGGCTACACAAACCATAAAGATATAAGCATATTCGTACAGCTAGAAGCACAACAAGCACATGCTACATAGAAAATAGTAAAATCAGTATTCAGAGTAAAATATACTTTCATCAACAAAGTAGAACAAATAAAATTAACTAGAGGAAACCTCCTGATAGCAACTATCTCATTCAACATCCCTGCTAACCAACCCTTAACATTTTCTACTACTAAGCTTGACATTGTAAGAATTCCAAGAAATGTACATGATGCATTCCAAGAACCTAAGTGGAAGGAAGTTGTACTTGAAGAAATGAAAGCTTTACTTGATAATAAAACATGAGAGATTGTGGATCTACCCGAAAGGAAAAAAGGTGCTTGGTAGCAAGTGGGTGTTCACTATGAAATATAGGGCAAATGGAGAGATTGAAAGGTATAAGGCTAGATTAGTGGCGCAAGGCTTTACACAAACCTATGGAATAGATTATGAGGAGAAATTTGCTCCAGTTGCAAAGTTGAACACATTTAGAGTCCTTCTATCATTGGCTGCAAATTTAGATTGGGAACTCCATCATCTCGACATTAAAAATGCCTTCCTAAATGGTACACATTAGATGAGGAAATATATATGAGGATACCACCAAGTTTTGAAACCAAAGAATGAAGGGGAAGAGTTTGCAAACTAAAAAATTCCTTATACGGCCTCAAACAGTCTCCATAAGCATGGTTTAAGAGGTTCAGTGACACTTTTTGCAGGTTTGGATACAAACAAGGACAAGTTGATCACACAATGTTTGTGAAGTGAGGACAAAATGGAAAGAAATCCATCTTGATTGTGTATGTGGACGATATTATAATCACAGGCGATGACACTAGTGAGATCAATGATCTTAAACAAAAATTGAGGCTGGAATTTAGGGTAAAAGACCTCGGAGCATTAAGACACTTTCTTGAAATGGAGATTGCTAGAAGTAAAGAAGATATTTTCATATCTCAACGAAAATACATTCTTGTTTTACTGGAGGAAACAGGAAAGAAGGGTTGCAAACCTATGGGAACTCCACTGGGGAGAAACTAGAAATTCAGGAAAAATGAAGTTGTTCCTCCTGTTGACAAAGGAAGATACCAAAGGTTAGTAGGAAAACTTATCTATTTGTCATTTACCAGACCAGATATTGCTTATTCTGAGTATTGTTAGCCAATTTATGCACTCTCCAACTCAAAGACATTTAGAGGCAGTCAACCATATTCTGAGATATCTCAAAGGCAGTCCAGGTAGAAGATTAAGGTTTTGGAAAAATGAGAAGAGAAGCATAGAAGGGTTCATGGATGCAGATTGGGCTTGTTGTATTGAAGACAGTAGGTCAACATCTGGTTATTGTACTAAACTATAGGAGAATCTTGTCACATGGAGAAGCAAGAAGCAGTCCGTAGTAGCAAGAAGCAGTCCATAGTAGCAACAAGCAGTACAGAAGCAGAGTCTAGGGCAATTGCACAAGGAATTTGTGAAGTTATTTGGTTAGAGGTTGATGCAGGACCTACAGATCACCACTTCCTCTCACACCAAAGTTTTTAGTGATAGTAAATCAGCCATCAGTATAGTGAAGAATCCAGTTCAACATGATCGAACAAAACATGTTAGAATTGACTGGAGCTTTTATCAAATGTGAAATAGAAGAAGGGGGCATTGATCTATGTTATGTCCCTACTGAAGCACAGGAAGCCGATATCTTCACAAAGATCATGCCTACGCCTAGATTCGAGACAATTCTAAGCAAGTTGGGAATGATAAATATCTATTCCTCAACTTGAGAGGGAGGTTTAGATAATTATCTTATCTGGTTTAGTTAGCTTAGGAGATTATCTTCTAGGAGATAAGTTTATCTTCTAGTAGATAAGATTAGATATACTATAGATAGGATAAGTTAGTATATACGGAAAAATCCAGTAGTGTAGTAGTATTAGAATAGAATATACTCATGTATAAATTACATATAATGAGAGAAATAAAGTGGGTTTTCTGATGATATTTTCTATACCCTCTTGTTTTAACTTTAATTGGGTTATTTGTGTATCATAATTGTGTGTATCTGTTATTGGCACCTTTTCAGCTTTTGATCATATTCTGATATTTTTACATACAATAATGTATCTGAAAGTTTGTTACCTTCTTGTTAGCCATCAACTTGAACTCATCTTGAGCTTTGTTCTTGCAGGGTGAAGCACCTGTTCTTGTATCCAGATTGTTGGATCAACTGGTGAAAAGTGACAAATATGGTGAGCGCCGTGGAGCTGCTTTTGGACTTGCTGGGGTTGTTAACGGATTTGGAATATCTTGCTTAAAGAAGTATGGAGTGATTTCTGCATTAATGGAAGGCCTTTTAGATAGGTAAATTATTTCTTGCTAATAAAATTTGGTTGAAGTTGTATCCTTGGTTCATATTTTAACCCATTTCACTTTCTAAGTTCCTTTAGTGACTGTGAATGTGTTTTCTGTTCCTCTCGTGGCAAAGTTGAGTCTGCATCCTATTTGATCTGTTTCTATTTTTAGCAATCTAAATTTTGTTTAACTTATTTTCTTAGACGGTGTTGCACAAGTTGTGGATTTCAGCTCTACAGATCAATTATGGACTTGAACGTGTAAATTGAATGGTTATGGTATCTGATGTGCTCCTTGGTTTCTTTGAATGTCAGGAATTCTGCAAAATGTCGTGAAGGAGCTTTACTAGCTTTTGAGTGCTTATGTGAAAAACTTGGAAAGTTGTTTGAACCGTAAGAATTTAAACTCTTTCTCCAAGCAAGTGAAATGACCTTCAAGTGTTTTTTTGAGCATATGATAACTTCTTTTTCATTGTTGGGATCCAGGTATGTGATTCAAATGTTACCATTACTTTTGGTTTCATTCTCTGATCAAGTTGTTGCAGTTCGTGAAGCTGCTGAGTGTGCTGCTCGAGCAATGATGTCTCAACTTAGTGCACAAGGCGTTAAGCTTGTGCTTCCATCCCTTTTAAAGGTATATATTTTGGATTCATGCATCTAGCACTTATCACATAGTTTGATTTGGTGATACATGATACTGCTTTACTGGTGAAGATGCACGCCGTCTCGTTGTACCATTTTGTACATCCCAGCAAAGGTGCTTTTGATAGTACTTTGATACTGTGATTTTCTGTGATGCTTACTGAGATGGTGGAATCTTAAGGTGGATGTAATGTTTTGATTTGAGAATGGAAAATAATGATTTTGATATCCTATTTCATTGCCTTTTCAACCCAAGGATCTGAATGTAATGAAGATGTTGACAGAGGATTACCTATATATAATACATACATGTTCATTTATGGGTTCCATTATATGTATATTTGTGGTTTTCTAGTATATATATTTTCCACGTACAGATAAAGTTTCATATTTATCACAAAATTTGACACTTCGTTGTTGGCATGAGTACTATGGTCTTTGCCATTCAAAATTCGTACTGTTGTGGTCATCCAATATTGCTTGATTGTCCATTGTCTTTTATTGCCTAAACATTCAGGGTCTTGAAGATAAAGCGTGGAGGACAAAGCAAAGCAGTGTGCAACTACTTGGTGCTATGGCTTACTGTGCTCCTCAGCAACTCTCCCAATGCCTTCCTAAGATTGTTCCAAAACTGACCGAGGTTTATCTTAGTCTAACTCCAACCTGATAGCTTTTGCTTTTGCAAACCAAACTCTAACTCTTGATATTGCTGTTCCCAGGTGTTAACTGACACACATCCCAAAGTCCAGTCAGCAGGACAAACAGCACTCCAGCAGGTTGGAGTTTTATTTGTTGTTTCTCTCCAGGTTTTCCACCATAGTTCCCCTAACCTGTCTTTGCTGGTGCCTTTCTTAGGTTGGGAGTGTTATAAAGAATCCAGAGATATCATCCCTTGTCCCTACACTTCTCATGGGACTGACAGATCCCAATGACTATACCAAATATTCCCTTGATATTCTCCTCCAAGTAAGATTTATTTGATGGAAAATTTGAATCCATTTTTCTAGTTTCATTTGACAAACTCATGGTTCTAAGTGGTCATCTATTTGTTGCAGACTACTTTTGTTAATTCAATTGATGCCCCTTCACTTGCTCTGTTAGTGCCAATAGTTCATAGAGGTTTAAGAGAGAGGAGTGCTGAAACTAAAAAGAAAGCTTCACAAATCGTTGGAAACATGTGTTCATTAGTTACAGAACCAAAAGATATGATTCCTTACATAGGGTTGCTTCTTCCCGAAGTTAAAAAGGTACCTCTTGTTGACTTGTGTTATTGTTGTATGGATTGGCTCTAATTTTATCTGTAAAATATGCAAATAGGTCCTTGTAGATCCTATTCCTGAAGTCAGGTCTGTTGCGGCAAGGGCCATCGGATCCCTTATAAGAGGCATGGGAGAAGAAAACTTCCCAGATCTTGTTCCTTGGCTGTTTGATACTCTTAAATCTGATAACAGTAATGTTGAGCGCTCAGGAGCTGCTCAAGGTTTGAGTGAGGTAAAAATCATAAGAATTCAACTTTTATTCTCGAATACATAAGGGTACTACTAAACTTCGGAAAAATATTTCATAATTATAGCGTCAAGCTAAGAATATGCAGACAAGTGTATAATTTTTAAGCAGGAATCTTCTTCTATGTCTTAACAAAGACACTTATATGAGTTGCTGGTACGTCATAATTATCAAGCCCGTCTTTTCTGAAGAAAACTCTACTCTATGGTTATCATGTAGGTTTTGGCAGCACTTGGCACAGAATACTTTGAACATGTACTTCCTGATATTATCAGAAACTGTTCTCATCAAAAGGCGTCTGTGCGTGATGGATACTTAACACTTTTCAAGGTGAGCATATCGAATATGAGATAATTCTTAAATTTTTGGGAGCTTTTACTTAGATGAACCTCGTCTAATTTTTTATTGATTCTTTTGTAGTATCTTCCTAGGTCTTTAGGTGTTCAATTTCAGAACTATCTGCAGCAGGTGCTGCCTGCAATCTTAGATGGTAATTTTTCTTTTTTATTGTGAAATGGGGAGCTTTTAAAATTTTTGGGTCATCTGTTCAGTTTAATTGGTGATTTTTTTTAAGATACTAGCTGTGTTTATACTTTTCCAGGTCTCGCTGATGAGAATGAGTCTGTGCGTGATGCTGCATTAGGTGCTGGGCATGTCCTGGTGGAGCACTATGCCACAACGTATGCATGTGCTTGGTCTTATTTTCCTTTTTTATTTACTCACATGAACTTTAGTATTTTGTCTGTTCTGCATTGTTTTTGTGGCGAAAGCTTTTTAGTTGTTGAAAAGTGACAGATGCATCGTGTTGTATCTCTTCTAACATCTTTTATTGCTGTTGTTACTTTTCTTTTGCTCATTTTCAGGTCATTACCTCTTCTCCTTCCAGCTGTTGAGGATGGTATTTTCAATGATAGTTGGCGTATTCGCCAAAGTTCCGTTGAATTGTTAGGAGATCTCTTGTTTAAGGTATTTATTCCATGACCTCTTGATACTGGTTTGTGGAACTCTTTAGAGCTAGCTCTTTTGGTGACAATTTCCTGAATTGTTTTAATTGAAAAAAGGTTGCTGGAACATCCGGAAAGGCTTTACTTGAGGGTGGTAGTGATGATGAAGGTGCTAGTACTGAAGCACATGGTCGGGCTATCATTGAGGTATTAGGCAGGGAAAAGCGCAATGAAGTCCTTGCTGCATTATACATGGTTCGTACTGATGTGAGCATATCTGTACGTCAGGTAATGTAACTGAAAATTTGTTTTTCTTGCCTTTCTTGTGCACTTCTCTTGTATCTGTTACTGTTGCATGTTACAAAACCTTCAAATTTGCTTTCCTCTATTGGCAGGCTGCCTTGCATGTATGGAAAACTATAGTGGCAAATACTCCAAAGACGCTGAAGGAAATTATGCCAGTTTTGATGAACACTTTGATATCTTCTCTTGCATTCTCCTCCTCTGAGAGGCGACAGGTTTACTTTTCTATTCTGAACCATCCTAATTTTGTCATTGGATTGTAAAATGTCCATATCAACAAAGTGATTTCAACTCTAGGTTGCTGGACGAGCACTGGGTGAACTTGTTAGGAAGCTCGGTGAAAGAGTGCTTCCTTTGATAATTCCAATCTTATCCCGTGGATTGAAAGATCCGGATGCTAGCAGAAGACAAGTAAGCTTGTTTGCAGCAACAGTATTCAGTATTCAAATTTTGGTCTGAATCATCTGGAACTGCAACTCTAATCTCAATTCATACATTCTGGAGTCTTATAATTTCTTATGCTCTGCTCAAGGAAAAATTTCCACTCCTCTTGGTCTCCATAATCATATATCATCAGGAAAGATAGTTTTGTCACTGAGATTGGTCTTTACTTGTTCTCTTGATTGCTCTTATCTAGTAGTGCCACCTTTGGAGGAAATGGCCTATGTTATTAGTAGTTAACCATTGGAATGGCAGCGTTGCATGCATGACACTTATAGATCTTTTTCTTTTCCTTTTTGTATATCAAAATGAATGAGCATAGGAGTTGGTAGTTTAGTCTGGAATGGATAAGAACTTTCATGTATATAGTTGTTTCATGTGATTCTAATATGATCTGAAATGTCAGGGTGTATGCATTGGTCTGAGTGAAGTAATGGCAAGTGCTGGGAAGAGTCAGTTATTGAGTTTCATGGACAATCTAATCCCTACTATTAGGACTGCGCTTTGTGACAGGTTTGTTATAATTTTTGACATGTCTTATAGAGGACATTCTGCTAAAACAAACACTGTATGTATTCACAGCATCCCTGAGGTTCGAGAGTCTGCTGGCTTAGCATTCAGTACACTTTACAAGGTTTATTTCCTGGTCTTTGATTTTATCTGAAATTTATTTTTCAAACTATTTAGTTTCAGTGAGATTACCTATTTTGTCATATTATTATTATTATTATTGTTATTGTTATTATTATTATTATTCAGAGTGCTGGAATGCAAGCGATTGATGAAATTGTTCCAACACTGCTGCATGCCTTAGAGGATGATGAAACGTCTGATAATGCTCTTGACGGTCTCAAACAGATTTTAAGGTATAAATTATGCAGCACATATTTGTTGTTTAATCTCCTCTATTGCTCTGTTTCTTGTGTTGACCATTGCTCCTTCATCTTTTTTTATTTTCTATAATTTCAGTGTCAGGACTACTGCTGTGTTACCACACATTTTGCCAAAACTGGTCCATCTTCCTCTTTCGTATGACTAGCTTTCCCTGATTTTCAACCAACTCTACTTGTTTTCTGACTCATATTCTGTTACTAATATCTTGAACCACATTCAGTGCCTTCAATGCACATGCCCTTGGAGCCTTGGCAGAAGTTGCAGGACCTGGTCTCAACCTTCATCTTGGTACCGTTCTTCCTGCTTTACTTTCCGCAATGGGTTCTGAGGACAAGGTATGTAGAAAATGGTAATGCCACCTTATCTCTTTTCCTATCTTACAATAATTCGTACTTACAGAAGCTTTTGAATTTGTAGGATGTACAAGCCTTGGCTAAAGAGGCTGCAGAAACAGTGGTCTTGGCGATTGATGAGGAAGGTGTTGAGTATCTGATAGCTGAACTTGTTAAAGGTGTTGGAGATAATGTGGTATGCTGTTATTTATGCTGTTGAGATTTATTCTCTCTCTCTCTCTCTCTCTCACTGCAATAACATCTCAATGATTTCAGGCTTCAATTCGAAGAAATTCATCATATTTGATAGGGTTTTTCTTCAAAAACAGCAAGCTATATTTAGCTGATGAGGCTCCAAACATGATAACTGCACTGATTATATTGCTAAGTGACCCGGATTCTGTGACGGTTGCGGTAGTGCTTTTCTGGATGTTGCTTCTTCTATCATTCTGTTGTCTTCTGCATATAATATCTTGTTCAATAGGTTGCTTGGGAAGCTTTGTCGAGGGTTGTTGGTTCAGTTCCAAAGGAGGTTCTACCCTCATATATAAAACTAGTGCGTGATGCTGTTTCTACATCAAGAGATAAAGAGCGAAGAAAGAAAAAGGTCTGCCATCATAGTGTGAAAAAATAGATCATCATACAGTAACTATAAATTGTTCGCCAAAAATCTGTCATATGTCCCTTTGTTTCATTTTTCCATTCCATCTGTTATTTGTGAAACATTGATTAGAAATACATTTGTTTGCAGGGAGGGCCAGTTCTCATTCCTGGTTTCTGTCTCCCAAAAGCTCTTCAGCCATTGTTACCAGTATTTCTCCAAGTATGGTTCTATTCAAAGGATTGCTTAAATTATTTTCTTTGATTTACCAAAAATGAAATTAATGAATTTTTAGCTTTTCTTCTTTAGATTTTTTTTTCATATTGATTTTGACAATCACGCTTACCTAGTTGGATTTAACCATGAGAATGAAAACTCTTTGGATACTGTCTGAAGTCACGTCTTCCCTTTACTCAGTCCCAAATGTTTTTAGTGAAAATTAGCTGCTAATACAATGCATCTCATATTGTTTGAGACTTTCTTGGTTGAACTAAGTATGCAGAAATTTATATCAGCCCATGCAACTGTCAGAAGACTAATAGTTGAGCAAATTCTTTTTTTGGTTCTTATGCATGTGATGGGGCAAGTGTGATCTCTTGGTATAACATGTTTTGTTTAATGTTTACTCATTGTTGTTCACATCTTCAAATGTATACCGAGTCAAAATATGAGTCTGTTAGAGTGACACTTATCAAATCGTGCAAAGTAGTCATTATTTACAAAGAGCAGAACATGTTGTGTAAGAACTTTTTCGAGAACATAAAGTCCACCAGAATTTGTCAAAAGCATTCCTTTATCTGTAGAAGGCATTTATACCATGTCTCCTTTGAAACTAGTTGGTTTGTCCTTCCTTTCAAATGTGGAATCGAATCTCACATGAAGTAAGATTTTAAACCTTCTTTTCTTTCTTTCCATCTTTGGTTAAAGATTATATCTGCTTTTATGATCACACAATATGCTCCATCTGAATTTTCTTCTTCACTTCTAGGTATATTATGTAATTGGCAGCATTTGTTTCATTGAGTTGATACGTTAGATGTAGAATTTTTGGTTTTTGTTTGCATTTTGGCACCCTTTGAATTCTTGTCAAACATGGATGATTTAAAATGAAACAGAAAAATGTAAGAACATGCAGACTTCTGTTTTACTTTCCCTATGGAATATTCAATCTTTAATTCCATAGGTTAGAACATGAAATATCAGAGCATTTACTCCAATACATTAAGCCAAAGATATTTGATCATTGCAGTATCAGTTTACTGGAATAAGCACAAAAGAGACTGAAATTTGTATAGATTCTGTACTAGGATTCGATTATGCAACCAATATAACTGTTTTTTTAATCCTTTTGGCACTGTTTTTGGCTTTATGCACTTGCTTGCTTCTATCTGTCATTTCATGTCCTTGCTTTATTAGAAGAGATTAAAGTAAATCAGGTTACTGTCTTGTGTCACTACTCCTTTATCATTGTTTAATAAGGAAATGTTTGATGCTATAGTGTATGTCTTCAGGGTCTAATAAGTGGGTCTGCAGAACTTAGAGAGCAGGCAGCACTGGGGCTTGGGGAGCTTATTGAAGTAACTAGTGAACATGCATTGAAGGAGTTTGTCATTCCTATCACTGGGTATGTACAACAGGGTTCTAAGAATGCTTGCTATTTTTGAATTGTGATGCTAATTTTTTTTAAAAGGAAGTTCAGCTCTGGCTTTATTCTTGCTTTGTGTGTATAATTATATTGTTTGACGATATGGGAATTTGGGGGATGATGCTACATATTTTTCTTGTTTTAGAATGGCTTTATGCATGCTTTGTCATCAGTGGTGCTCTGTTGAAAATCCAGAACTATCTACTCTTATTTTTAGTGCTATAAACTGCATTCAGAAAGTACTTTTTGAGTCTTATTAGCGTCAGTAGATACCCTGGAATTTATGGTTTTAACTTGTTTCTTAATAGCTGATTCCGTCCGAATGTTTTAGTGTGGCTTGGCTGTCTAGATAAGACTTAAACCATTGAGTTCATGCTCTGACTATTGAGCATCTTGCATGCAAAGGAAAGAAATCTTGCACTTCAAACTGGTCAGTTTGTGTCAACAGTAGTCTTCATGATGTTTGACTGTATTAAAATGTGCTTTTAGGCTCATATGTGGCTGTATTTTTCATTTTTAAATTATATTCATTGTAAGTTTCTCTTGTAAATTTCAAGCAAATTGTTTCACACCTTTTCTCACTGAGCTATTCTCAATTAATTTTGATTTTACATATCTTATGTATACAGGCCTCTTATAAGGATTATAGGTGATCGGTTTCCTTGGCAAGTGAAGAGTGCCATTTTATCCACCTTAAGCATCATTATAAGAAAGGGTGGCATAGCACTCAGGCCCTTTCTTCCTCAGCTTCAAACAACTTTTATCAAGTGTCTACAAGACAGTACAAGGTTTGTTTGGATAATTTGTGTTTTGATCTCTATCTGCAACCTACTATTTATATTGGTAAAAACTAAACTCTTATAATTTGTAGTTTGTCCTGAAAATTTCTCTTTCTAAATGAAAGCTCTAGTATATGCTTGTTCTGTTTTGTAGATAGTATAGTGATCTAAGAAGCACGAACACGGCAAAATGGAGCCGTGTCTGCGTGTCGAACACGCGGACACGCATGTGTCCGTGTCAGACACGTGTCTGACACAAACACCCACAAAGAGTGCATATATATGCTCCATTTTTTTGAGAGGGGCTTATAAAGTAAAAAATATGTATGAACTATCAAGATATTGAAAGTCTTGAAACATATCAATCAATATATATCATATTATGAATTCTGATTTTTTTTCTTAATTCTAAATTTTATAACATATATATAAATATATGCCGTGTCCGTGTCCACCAAATTTTAGAAGTTGTTGTGTCCCCGTGTTTGTGTCCGTGTCGTGTCGCGTGTCCGTGTCCGTGTCCGTGTCGTGTCGCGTGTCCGTGTCCGTGTCTGCTTCTTAGATAGTGATGATTTTATTTCTGAAACTTGCTCGTTATTTAGTGAAAAATGTCTTTTCTTTGCATAATTATGTTACAAAAGCCGTCTATGTTATTTGTTCATCCTGAGATCTTGTCTTATGCAGGACTGTTCGTACAAGTGCTGCGCTTGCACTTGGGAAACTCAGTGCTCTCAGTACAAGGGTTGATCCTCTAGTCAGTGACCTCCTGTCTAGTTTGCAGGTGGTACCTACTGTTTTGCTTTTTGATTACCGCTGATCTTCATAAAGATTTGCTGATGTTGGCATGATATTTCAGGCATCAGATGCTGGTGTCCGTGAGGCAATCCTCACAGCTTTGAAAGGAGTCATAAAGCATGCTGGAAAGAGTTTGAGCAGTGCTGTTAGAACTCGTGTATATAGTCAGCTGAAAAATTACATTAATCATGACGATGACCAAGTTAGAATATCCGCTTCCAGCATATTGGGAATTATGTCACAGGTCTGATTCATGTATCATAGGTTTTATAAATACTAGTTATATCCTCTACGTAACTAAGATTTAACTCAATCAACAATTTGAAGGGGTTTTATTGCTCACACTTCGCATGGGAATCTATTCCACCCTATCTTTATCCAGTTGTTGCTTGTTTTTGAGTTCTACCGTAGAGCAAAATGTTTTTTCACTCATCCGTCAAAATCTTTTGATTTAGAAAGTTTTCTTCTATGACATCGGGAGGTGGAAGTTTTGATAGGAACAATATATTCTTCCCTTTGTTGGTTGTATGGCATAACATAAGATGTCTATATTCAAATAAATCAAAGTCTTCCTACCCTGATTTTTTCTCTTCTTCCTGTGAAAGAAGTGTTTCTGCTTACCTCAAGTATTTTATTACAGTACATGGACGATACTCAACTTTGTGAGCTGCTACAGAACCTTTCTGATTTGGCCTCTTCAACAAGCTGGCTTTCTAGGCATGGCTCAGTACTCATCATCTCATCCTTGCTCAGACACAATCCATCTTCAGTTATTATATCTCCAGAGTTTCCATGTATCATAGACTCCCTTAAAGCTGCCTTGAAAGATGAAAAGGTAATACAGTTTGGACGCTCCTAGTTTTACTTTCATATTGTCAATTGCTGAATTCTAACTGCCTTCTGCAAATCAGTTCCCACTCCGTGACACTTCAATTAAGGCTTTGGGAAGGCTTCTACTTCATCAAATTCAAAATGATGCTTCTAAATCTGCCTTGAATGTGGATATTGTATGTTCCATAGTCGCTGGTATGCATGATGATTCTAGTGAAGTCAGAAGAAGGGCATTGTCAGCTCTTAAAGCAATTGCAAAAGTATGTTAGGGCGATTGTTATTCTAAATTCTTCGATTTGATCAGCCAATTGTGATGAAGGTTTAGATTCTTAAGCATGGTACATTCTATTGCAGGCAAATCCCTCATACATTGTGGTCCATATTGCAATTATTGGCCCTGCACTTGCTGAATGTATGAAGGACGGTAGTAATCCAGTAAGACTTGCTGCAGAAAGATGTGCTTTGCACACTTTCCATTTGACAAAAGGTATTTTCCTTTCTTGAACACAATCTCTTTAAATGCTTTCTTGGATATTTTTAATATAACCTATGTGGACTGGATTTTTCTATGTTCTAATATTCTAATGGGCCATTTTGTTCTGTAATTTTGCTTTCCCAAAGTTACTCTTGTCTGAGCAAGAACATTATGCAGTTTGCTAATTTAACGACACTTTATTTTCAGGTCCAGAAAATGTATTAGCTGCTCAAAAATATATCACAGGCTTGGACGCCAGACGACTCTCCAAATTTCCTGAGCAAAGGTAATTTTTATTACTTTAGACTCTTCCCTTTGTTGTGATATGACTTTATGGTTTATGTTGGTTATATTTGGTTGTATTTGTTGTTGCAAATTGCAATGTATGTATACATCCCATGATTCATATATTTATGACCATGCAGTGATGACAGTGAAGACAGCGAAGATGACTCGACAAGTGGCTGAAATTGGGTTGCTTGATTATTTTCATCTTTTAAGTGGTTCAAGGGTAGAGTTGTTGTACCAGATAAATTGACTATATATCCCTTATAAGCATCTTCATTTGTCAACAGGGTTGTTAGCTTTTATACATACGTATACAGCGGAAAATTAGAGATTTGATGCCCAAATTTTTGTTGCTTGGGTGTAGTTTATACTTCCAAGTTGATGAAAGCTTTAATGTCTCGTATGTGGATAGAAGACAAGCCTATGGCTTACCTTTTGGCGGTACTGCAGTTGTCGAACCCAAAATTACTACAATATTTATTCTGCAATGCAGAGATTCTTGCTTATCGGAGGCATATTTTCAACTTACATCCATCTCTGGCAGGACTTTATATTGAGTGTTATGGTTATTAGTTGCTAATGGCACTCATGGTAGGATTCTCTTCACTGGCCACCTTTGGCTATAAAGTTATTCTCTCGTCTCCATTGCTATATTTCAGTCCTTTGATGTGTTTCAGAGGTTTTTTTTTTTGGCCTGGGCTGATTGGCTTGTTTTGTTTTGGTGGCTCCGGTTCCTAATTTCTACTCTAGGTTTTTGGATGTAAATATGATTTGGAGAATTTCTGAAGTGCTGAAGCGAAAATTGTAGACGATGATTTTCAAGAAGGATTTCATGTTATAGTGAAAGTTTTTACTTCTAAATCCTTGAGAAAGTAAGCAGCAGAGAGATGTTTTTCCCATTGTTCTACGGACAATCTGCTCTTGTTTTGGTTTTGCAATGTGGTTGGTATGAGACTAGTTCCAGAGGGCAGACCCTGAAACTGAAAACCAGCTTGTTGCACTTAAGCGGTGGCGGGTGACGTGCCCTGGACTAATATTCAGTTCTCAGGCTGACCATTCTTGGTTCAAGTTTGGAAGCTTCCACTTAACTGCTCTACGCAAAAGGTGGGTGGGTAGATAGGGAGAGTTTTGGGGAAGTACATATGATGATGAGATAGCTGTGAAAAAAGGAGGCTTAAGTTCACGAGGATTTGGGTTAATCGACTGGAGTCCTAAATTAAGCGGTTCAGAGAACACCGCCAAAAAGTAGAACGAGATATTTAAAAGCTCCAATCTTTAATTTAACTGGAAAAAAAGTGATAACCTTGTGGATTGAGTCAGTTTTTCGTTATTTCAAATCGCATGTTGCCTCCAGATGCAGAACCTTGTATTTCTTCTAGAAAATCTCCTAATTGTTCCAGAGCAACTAGAAAGAGATTCTTTAATTAGAAAGAATTCAGTTTAGATGTAGGATACTTATTCAGAAGTTTTCGCAACTACATCATGTATGATGGAATCAATTATTGGGCATGAATAAGCCTCCTAAATAAAGTTGGGACGGGTTTTATGTTCGGATTTGAGAATGCCTTACTTAATCATCCTTGCATAAATTCTAACAATTTAAGCAGCCTCTGGTGGAGTAGAGAGGTTTTCGGCCATACTGAACAGAAGATTAAAGAGATCGAAATGGAAATTGGTAGTGGTGGACGAAAATTTCACAATGATGAAATCAATGGCTCTTTGGTGCGCATTATTCTTGAAGTGTCTCAACCTGAGTTGATGCCTGAATTCCCATTGCTCTGAGCTATAAGATTGTTTCCACGGTTTTTAGCAATCAGCTTAAAGTTGTGCTTGATCAGGTCATATCGGATACTCATCGCGTGTTCTGATAATTTTTGGAATATTTTTCAATATCTTAAATCAAGAAGACAATCGGGGAAATATTTAATGGTTGTGGAGTTGGATGTGGCTAAAGCTATGACGGTTGGTTGGAACGGAAATTTGTCAGGCTAGCTGATTTACAACTGTATTTCTTCGCCCAAGCATAAAGTAGTTCTCAGCCATGGGCTATTGCCTGTCAAGGGGGCTGAGGCACGGTGAACCCTGTTCCCTTATGTAATCATCATCTATGTAGAAGCCTTTTCAGCTAGATTGCGGCGAGGGGGATTTTGGCATCTTAAAGGGTGCATCTATCTTGCGTGGAGGTCCAATAATCTCAATCTTGTTGACAACTGCATCATGTTTTCCCATGCCGCAAGGAAGGCAGTTTTAGATTGAAGGTTGTTCGCAAGGATTCTGAGTTCAGTCGACCAAATGGAACAGTTATTCCAACAGGTATTTTTTTGAGTTGTCATGCGTGCAATCTAATGAAACGGCCAGCCAGAATTTGTCAGAATCAGGTTACTTATACCTACAGTTGGTACGTAAAACAAAATCAATTTAGGGTGTTCCTTCCCATATAAATTAGCCGTCTTTTGGTATAGATGCTCCTCGAGTACTATATGAAAGAATAGTGAACTAGGTGTTAAATTATAGAGATGTCAAAAAGAGCCCGACCCGACCCATGACCTGGGTTGATCGGGCTACAGGCCAAGGTAGGGTTGACCATGCCCAGCCGTGCCCTTGTTAGGTCACAGTTCATAAGCCACCCTAGCTCCTGAACTGGCCTAGCCCGACCTATTGATATCTTTAGTTAAATTGTATTCGCTTATTGTTATTCTTATTTAAAATCAATGAATAAGTTATTTACTCTAATAAATGATTATGGTAAATTTATATATAGTAATTATAATAATAATTAAAAGAGATGATATCTTTTCCTTATGTGATCTCTGAGCTTCTGAAAATTATCACAACTTCACTTATTGCCAGAAGATCACAAGAGATAGAATTAAATGAGCATTGAGAAAAATAAAGAGTGGAAGGATAGTAGGATTTGATAAGTTACCTATAGAAGTGTGAAATAGCTTAGAAGATAACAGTCATACTTGACTAATCAAATTCTCATGTGTGCCAAAATGTAGACTTAGCATACTAATCCTTCTAGGAGACATCTAAAGCTGTAACAATTATAGAGACATCAAACTACTCAATCATATAATGAAGTTATAGGAGAGGATAACTGAGAAAAAAGTGAGAAAATGTGTAACTATCTCGAATAAACAATTTGGTTTTACGTTATGAAGGTCCACAATAGAAACTTTATACCTCATTTATGACATAGTACCTAGGGAAGTCATGTGGAAATGTTTAAAAGTTAAGGGAATTCTAATGACCTACATAAGGGTTTTTATCGATATGTATCATGGCGTAAGACTAGAGTAAGGACAATAGAAAGAGATACAGATCACTTTTCTATCTATAGTTGAGCCCTGTCTTGTTTGCATATGACATGGTGTATTTTGTTTGCTAATGATATTGTATTGTTTTAGTGGATGAAACAAAAGAGAGTATTAATGTTAAGAGAACTTTAGAGGGATATGTTCAAGTCGAAAGGCTTTAAGTTGAGTGGGATTAAGAATGAGTACCTAGCGTACAAGATTTTAGGTTACAAGGTTGCACCCTATGTGGAAATAAAGATTGACTTAGAAGTTATACAATAGAAAGATTGTTTTAAGTATCTTGGATTCATCATATAAAGCAATGGCGACATAGAAAATGATATAGCTCATTGTGTCAAGTCCAAGTGGCTTAAATGGAGAGGAGCATCAGAAGTTTTATATGAGAAGAAGATATTATTCAAGCTTAAAGGTAAATGTTATCATTTAGCAATTATGTCGACTATACTCTATGGGACAAAGTGTTGGCCCATCAAACATATCCATAGTCATAAATTAATGTTGGCGGATATGAGATTGCTCCATTGGATGTACAAATTTACAAGAAGTGATAAGATCAGGAATGTAGTGTTAAGGGACAAGTTAGGGGTAGCATTGTTGGTAAGTTAGGGGAGACAAGGCTTATGTAGTTCAGACGTGTTAAAAGGAGACATCCTAATGTCCCATTAGGACATCGAGAAGCTATAAAAATATTGCACATAGAGATTGTAAAAGAATAAGAGGAAGACTTAAGAAGAATTGGGAATAGGTGATCAAGCATCATATGACACTACTAGACCTTACTGAGGACTTGACCCTCAACAGGAGACTAGGTAGAGTATCTTACATAGAGATGACATTTTCTATTCATAAAGAGGTAATTTTCTTTTCATGTTTTTTGAAAATTTTTGTTGAAATATAAAGTGGAAGTTTGTCCCACATGAAAAGAATATATGAACTTGCATATCAGCCTAGTGAGTTACTCCTCCTATCACCAATTAGTTTTAAGATGGAATCTTTTTTGGGCCTATACATGCTCAATTTATTTGGGCTCATTCTTACTAAATTTAACATTGTATCAGGACAAGTTACTCTTGGGTTAGTTGTCATCACCTCTACACAATAGACTATGCCACGTGTTGGACCTTAAATTAGCCCACACGTGGGGGGAGGGGGGGAAGTGTTGAGGTGTTGAAATATAAAGTGAGAGTTTGTCCTACATGGAAAGAATATATGACCTTGTGTTGGGTCCCGTTTCCGGAACCTAACCCGATAAACGAAATGGAAACGATCGAATCGACTCGGAAGGCATAAACCAAAGAACGGAGTCGAAGCAAACAAATCAAAAGCAAACGTATCGAAAACAAACCGAAGGCTCGGAATCGAAGCGAAATCCAAAGCGAAACG
>JANITX010000210.1:25326212-25336399 GCA_027564395.1 Erythroxylum ulei | reverse complement strand
GAGCAATTCTAACATCATATTCACTCATAATCTTCCCAAATTCACTTCTTCTAAAGTAATATCACTCCCTAAACATTCAATTACCAATTTGAGTGCATTAAACTCCCAAACCTCAACTCAAATGATTCATCACATACAACAAATTCTCATCATTCTCTATAGTTGTTATGTTCATACCTCCTATCCAGCATCATCACTTATAATGCTCATATCTCTCAACTCCGATACTCAAAATTTACATACTTTATAGCGTTGGAAAGCTAAGAGGATAAACTACAACTGTCATAAAGATCACTTTGTCCAATTCAGACTATATTAATCCAGTTTTTCCCCTGAAGTCGGTAATATAATTTCTATATCTATGAAAGCTTGCAAAATGCAATATCTCTTCGTATCAATTCAACTACTAAATACTTTTGGTTACACTCTTAAATCTCACTTCAAATGGTTCATCCCATATAATTGTTCCAATCTCTAATATGCTATTCTAAAAACAAGCAACAATTTGCGATCTCAACAAGAAGCATATGCATATACGCATTCCACTTCCACAACCATCATACTCAACTTATAAAATGACATAAACATACACAAAAGGAAATCCTCAGATTCCATTCTCATTACTAAGCAAAGTAAATAATTGAACAAACTTTATTTACATATCAATATACACATCACAAACTTAAAACAAATATGAATGGATGCTCAATGTTTGGCATGCTTAACAAGCTATACAAAAGTGTTCAAACTAGCTTAGTACAAAAGCTAACTATCTAGGAGTTGTCCAATTACCTTGCATGGATCGCTAATCTTCTCGTTCTGCACCTGAGGAGGGACAAATTTTAAGTTGAGCTGTAGAACTCAGTGGCTAAAATATTTATAGCCATTGGCGATGAGCCACACAATCAAACATGTCTATATAGACATTCATATAGGCATACACTTTGCAATGAAAGTTCAGCATTACAATTTCAATTCACGTTTCATAATTCAAAATATCATCCAAGCATAACACCCATTCTCTCGCTAATCCCTTCATCCTCAATACAACTCATTTCTCTAGTCAAGCAAGAAGAAAAAGATGAACTTACCTTAACAAGCTTGATTTCCTCTTCTTTTCTTCTTCTTTCTTCCACGATTTTCTGCTTCTTCTCTTCTCTCTTTACGTTTTTTCTCTCTTCTCTCTCGTTGTTCACGACAACTCTCTTCTTCTTCTTATTTCAAGACAACATTTTAGTTAGTTTTCTTTCCCATTTTGCCCCTCATTTAAGTAGTCTTTCCATATTTACCCTCCTTTGTTCTTTAAAACTAACATCATATTCTTCTAACTTCTTAACTAATGATCACGAAAAAAATGAAGGAATTTGATAACACTTCCTTCTAGAAAAATGCTCCTTATTGTCTTAATTTTCTAATGACACCAAAATCATTCAATTTTGTTTGGAAATCTAAAAGTTATAACCTAAACATTTCCAAACTATGCTTCTACAAAAAATATATTTTGTTCTCAACTTCCATCCAAAAAATGAAAATCGTAGAATCTGAATTAGAACTCAATTTCATCAGATAATTTGTAGCCCTATTTCTCTAGTTTAATCCAAATTAAGAATCATCTCATTTCGATAACTAGAGAAAAAGTTATGGCTAAAAAGCCGAAGCATGCTTAATGAACATGTTCCAACTACATTTTCCAACTTTTAACTTTCAAAATTTCACATATAATAGTTCTAACTTCCAAGAAAAGTTTGGGGTCCAACAAGGGGTGTCTGAAGGATGAAGTTACAATGGATTGTTAAAATTGATCTTAACGACTTTGTTAATAGAAGCTTGCGACGACTCTAGATAATCGATCGTCATGAATTACATGAACCAAAGGAAATTAGGGTTTCAAATTAGGGAAAACGCAGAGAATGAAAAATAGAGTTTCGAAATTGGGGAAAATGCAAAGAATGAAAGAAAGAACAAGTTTCAGTAAAGTTCAATAACAATGGTCGATCGTCGCCGGTGGCTCTGATACCATGTTAAAACATAGTCGGAGATGAAATAGTGAGAGTAGAGATAGCGAGATTAGAGAAGAGGAACACTTGAGTTTGGTGAGCCCGAGTCAAAAATGGTCTTCTGGACTTATTTTTCATTATGTACCATCAATTGGACTATGTACACAAGGAGCCCAAATACAAACATCTAACTAACTAATAACTGCTGCTAACTACCAAATTAGATAACTAATTACAATTCTTCATAAATGTTTTCAGTTATTGTGTCATTGTTTCAATTCATAGCTCATGCAACCATATTTATTTCTATATATGCATACCCACATGGGTACGAATGCTTTGAAGCATACTTGAAGGAGTTTGCTTCAAGCCCAGTACACAAACGCAAACACAACACAAAACAGTGTATATATATTATAGCAATGTAAAAAGATGTATTATTGCCACCACAAGCCTTCCCAGATACCTTGAAATTTCAGCACTAAACACTCTTCGATATTCAGTCTCAAAGTTCCAAAAGTTCTTATATATATATATATATATTAATGATTGCTTCATCTCCACAAATTGCTATTGAATCGGGTTGGACACTTGGACTTGGGATAAAGCACATTTGGCACCGTCATAAATTTCTTTCCCATGTCCTTTTAACTTCATTCCCTAACACGTAAATTATTATAAGTAACAGGTCTTACGTGACAGTGCTGCAAATACAAAAATAACCATGACTATAGCTAACTTCAGAGCTGGTTGTGACAATTACCGAACCTATATATACATATATAGAGAGAGAGTTTGCTAGTCTTATGTACCGACTACCTCCTTGTTCACTTGGCTTGCACTAAAAGTCATGAAAAACAGTCTTATACGATACGAAGGAAAGCAGACTCAGGGAACTCACCTTTAAGGCAACTCATTCACAATTCTTTTACTCTTTTTCTTATTATACATAAAACTCTCAATGAATAGGCAGGAAGCCATAACTTTGTGCTATGGGAACACAATATGCAATCTAACTACATTACATCTAACACGTTAACAGAACATAAACATTGGGGGTAAGAGATGAAACATTTTCCGAGAATTTATTTCTGCATACATGTGTATTATGAGGAAAAGGGTAACATATCGTATTCATATTCAGGTAAATACCTACATTTAGGTGGGGAGGATATGTGAAAGATATGACATGTGTCCGCACCAAAACATAGAAAAACATGCTAATTGAGTGCTACGTGGAGTTGAAAATAAGGTAAAAGAAAGAAAAACATAAGAGACTGAGAAGGAAAGAAACCCCAGTCCCAGCTAAAAAGAAAGAAAAGAAAATCCAAAATATTAATGGCAGAGTTGTATGGTGGCAGATGTACACATTGATGGAGTGCAATAAAAGGTGGTTCTCTGGTATAGATGGGTAGGTCTGTGTTTCTGTTCTCTCTCTTTCTCTCTTTGGGTGCAATTTCACAGAAACAAGATCATATTAAACACAGGTACTCTTTTCTCTTCACCAATACATGAATCCAATGCAGCTAATGATGATCTTGATGGTAAATGTGCTGTAGGCGGGCCTCTTTTGCAGGTTTAATTAACCCTCTTCACCCACCTTCCTTCCCACCATATTTAAAACAAGAGAGAGAGAGAGAGATGGAAGTCATTTTCTTGTTTGTGTGAGTGTTTGTTGCTGGTGATATTAAAAGAATTAAATTGATTAAGAAGTCAGATTTGTTCTATTTTTTGCTAGTTATGGTGTGCTAGTTCATTCAGTAGTTTCCTTCTTTTTCGGCGCTGCAAGAGATATGGGGTTTTTAGTAAGAAAAAGAAGGCTTCTAGTCCTTATTCTTCTACTTCTCATAGCCCTTTTTCTTCCTGGAAGATTAGCTGTTGTTTCTGCTCTAAATTACACGAATTATAGACAAGTTAGTAGCTTGAGACTTGAAAGGATTAGAAGGCACTTGGGAAAGATTAACAAGCCCGCTGTGATGACCATAGAGGTATAGTTGCATATGTTGTTCAATTACTTTGTCTGATGTGGAATTCATTTTTTCTTATTCTGGGATGTGATCATTATAGAGTCCAGATGGAGATCTGATAGATTGTGTTCACAAAAGAAAACAACCAGCTTTAGATCACCCTCTTCTGAAGCATCACAAGATTCAGGTACTAGAATTTTTAACCCTGTTTCTGTTGCATACTATATATCATCGCTTCTCTTTTTCTGTATGGAATTGGTTAAATCATGGAAATTAAAAGGGTGTCTTTGTCTCTACATCTTTTGTTAATAACTTGAAAGCAAAGTAGACATATTAAGTTAACTCAGTATTCATTGTTCATGATGATGATATAGAGAGAAGCACCAGAAATGCCAAAAATATTGAGGAAGGTGACAACTACTAGTAGTAGTAATGGAGGGGAAACAGAAAGTATAGCTATGCAAATGTGGCATAGAAACGGGAGTAGATGTCCAAAGCATACGATTCCCATACGACGGAGCACAGTGCATGATGTGTTGAGGGCTAATTCTTTGTTTGACTTTGGCAAGAAACGTCCTTCAAGACGCTCCTCCGACGCACCCGACGTTGTCAGTGGAAATGGTCATGAGGTGTATATTTACATTACATACATAAACCAATCACTTCACTTAAAAATAGTAGGTTATTAAATAAAGAAATTTGTGCTTAGCATGCGATCGCATACACTGGAACAACGCAAGAAGATGTGTATGGAGCGAAAGCAACTATAAACGTATGGGACCCATCTGTCCAGGTGGTCAACGAGTTCAGTCTCTCACAAATCTGGCTTCTTTCGGGATCTTTCGACGGCTCAGATCTCAACAGCATAGAAGCTGGGTGGCAGGTACTCCTCCTATCATTTTCTTCTTCTGGAGATCATAAATTTCTAAAGTCAGTATAATTCTACTAGTCAGGTCAGTCCGGAGCTTTATGGAGACAGCAGTCCCAGATTGTTTACATACTGGACGGTAAGATCTCTTCTTATCCTTTCTAACATTTTATTTTTGGAATTGATTGAAAGTTTTTTCGTTGACTTTTTCTTATCTCAATTGAGCAAAATTTTAGCAATGAAAGCAGACATCCTAACCCTTTTGTTGATTTGACATTGTCCCCAGCTGCTTGTTGTCTCTGCAATCATGCATATGAAATTATGCAGAGTGTTGTTGGTTTTAACAAATCTTTCCTGTAGTAATTAGAAACATGCATGTTGGTGTTACACTAATATATTGTCCCTTGGGAACGCTTTTGGTGCCAAAATGAAGCAAAGATGACAATTTTGGATATGGGCTTGATTATCTCTTTTTCTTTAGCTGCTAGAATGACAAAAACAAGATGCTTAAGTGAGTGGACTTAATAAATGTGGTTGGTAGATTTTTTATTATTATGTCTCTATTCCTTGCTTGCAAAATTGGTTGCATTTATATGCACTTTAAGGAACAGTTGTACCAAGAAAACCGAAATGATGGTGGGCATGAATATCCTACAAATCCAAGTGAACCTTCTCAACAATGCCTTGAAGCTAAACATAATTCGAATCTAACTTTTGTATAATCGTCAATTGCCGTTATAGAGTGATTCATACCAAGCAACAGGATGCTACAATCTTCTATGCTCTGGATTTGTGCAAACCAACAGCAGAATAGCCATTGGAGCTGCCATTTCTCCTGTATCGTCCTATTCAGGCAACCAATATGACATCACCATTCTCGTTTGGAAGGTAAACAATCTCACTAATTGTACAATTAATAAGCATCAGGTGGTGAGTTTGTGCTTGGGGAACTATTTAATTTGCTGTCATGATTAGGATCCAAAACTGGGGAATTGGTGGATGGGGTTTGGTGATAATACATTAGTAGGGTACTGGCCAGCTGAACTGTTCACACATCTAGCAGACCATGCAACAATGGTGGAGTGGGGAGGTGAAGTGGTGAACTCAAGGGCCAATGGAAGGCACACCTCAACCCAAATGGGCTCAGGCCATTTCGCTGAAGACGGATTTGGTAAGGCCAGCTATTTTCGCAATTTGGAGATCGTGGACTCGGATAATAGTCTCAGCTCGGTTCTGGGTATCTCAACCTTGGCTGAAAACACCTACTGTTACAATATCAAGAGTTCGTACAACAACGAATGGGGTACACACTTCTACTATGGGGGTCCTGGAAACAGCCCACAATGCCCTTGATCAGTCGTTCTCAAAACACATATATGGTGATTTGCAAATAGCAACATTTTGGATACTTAGCAATGTCAAATGTTAATAAATGATAAGAAAGAATGCATACCTTAATATAATTAAATTCCTCAAAAACATTTACTTAGTTTCATTAGTAATTACAATCTAAAATCAATTAGATTGTTGAATTCTCTTTTAAAATAGCTCCTCACCTCACCTTTCCCCTCTCCTCTGCATTTTCGAAATTCTTCCTTTGAAATCAACGATTTGAGTGTTTCTAATGTTAAAAATCGTTCTCTAACCTATCAGTTGATCTAGTTAGTCATATACTAATTTACAAGAAATCATCCCTAGTATTAATACAAGCTCTCAATGTCTTCTTAAGAATTACAGAAAGTCTCTTTTATTTCTAATATCCTCTTCTATTTGAATCACCTAGATCTCATATTCCTATCAAAAGTTATGATCAAAATACCTTGTGATGATTGACAGTCAATACCTTTAAAGATTTTAGTATTTCTTTCCTTCCAAATGGCATAAACCAAACTGCCAAAAGATATTTTGGCTATAAGATATTCTCCTTTGCATATCATTTTTAAATTTTACTTATCCAAGACAAAATGTTGGATCAATGAATATAATGACAAGATAAGTTACATGCCTTTTGTATTTCCTCCCATAAGTAAGATGAGAAATGACATTGGAAGAGTAGTGAGAACTTGTCTACAAACTGTGAAACAGTTTATGATATTAGGAAAACCATAAAGTCTATTATGGGTAGAAATTCTCCCTTTATTGCAAGCTATAAGATGAAGGAAATCTTTCAGGTTGCCTATTGAAACCCAACTAATCTATATTATAGCACCTTACATATATTGGGTCTAAGGTAGTTTGAAAGATTTGCTAGAGAAAATACCATGAGTGCTTTAACCAATATATGTAATCAACTTTAATGGAAATTGGAATTTAATCATAGAGCTAGAGCTAATATAGTAGATAAAGAAAAATAACTGAGCACCTGCATATTGTCACTTAAGGCTTCTTTGATAATAGTTGGTCATGTCTTATGCCATCGAGACTTGAGAATTCACTAATTATGTATCAAAGACCAATATTGTTCTAATTATCATACTAGAAGCTAATATTAGCTCTATCATTTTATCTTATGTTTGAATTGTAATCTTAGATCTCATATCTTTAGAATGTGTAGCATAGTATATGAGGTATTAGTTCTAGGCATCACATTTAAGAATATTTTGCACCATCAAGCTTCTTTATCTATTAATAATCTCCAAATTCTCTTGATCATAAGGGCTTTATATGTGAGATTTATTGGACATATTCCTAACCCACTTTCTTCTTCAGGAGAACAGACCTTATTCAATTTAACTATGGAAAATGATTTCCTTATAGCATCACTTGACCATAGGAAGGATTTGAGTATCCTCTCTATAGATTTGATCAAGCTTTGAGGTAGAAAAATGTTCCTAGTCCAATACATATACAAATAATTAAGGATGGAGTTGATAATTTAAACTTTACCTACAAATGAAAGGCCTTTATTACATTAGTTGCCAGCTCTTCTGTGAATCTTTTCTATCGAAAGAATAAAGTTTATATAAGTTGGCCTTTTACGGCAGATAGGATTATCTAGGTTAGTGTAAGGAAGTTCCTTTATCTTGAGCCCTACCAACTAAACTATCCAATTTGCAAGGTGAGCTATACCTGATTAGAGTACTACAGAAATCTTATTCATATTTATAGGGAGATTAGACAATTCCTTTAAGGTTTTCAATGAAGTCATTAATGCATTAATGGAATTAAGATCAACTCTTAAAAGGAGGATTAGATCATCTATAAAAGACAAACAAATCCTCAACTTCTTGCATTTATTATGGCACTTGAAGTTTCTTTATTGAGCAATGATTATTCCAGTAAGTCTATTAAGGACCTCAATGCCTAAGGTGAATATGTATGGAAAAATTAGATCCCCTCATCTATAATATTTTATACCTTTGATAAGATTTACAGGTTCTCTATTTACCAAGATATGGTAGGATACAAAACTGATGCACAAATCTATCTAATTGATGAGTTGTTTTTTAGAAAACCAAATTTCTTTTGAGTATTTAATATGAATTTCCAATTGATGGAATCAAACTCTTCGTGGAAGTCCACCTTAATTGCATAACTCTTCAATTTCTTTTGGTGTAGTTCTTGAAGAGTTCCTATGCAAATAAGATATTGTTCCCAATTTTTATCCCTATTATAAAATCCCTTTAAGATGGATGAATAAGGGTATTTAGAATATCTTTGAATCTAGAGGCTATGAGCTTAGAAATAATCTTGTATATCATATTATAGCAAAAGATTAATCTGAGTTCCTTCAAATAAGTTAGATTAGGAGGCTTAGGTTAATGTCTTATTAAGCTCATTAAGAATTTTACTTTTATTGAAAAACTCGAAGAATGGATTAGTTTTAAATCACTTAGTAAACCTCATTGATTATTGAAGAAGAAAGAATTGAGGTCATCAAGACTAAGTGCCTTATTATGATTAAGATCAAAGAGTGATTTCTTCACATTTGATTCATTAAAAGGAAAGAGGATGTTATTAACTTCAAAATCAAAGATACATACAAAAATAAGAGACCTAATGATATGTAGAGAAGAAGAACAAAAAAAAAAGTAGTTATTAAGTAATTAGAGAAGTAATTATAAACTACACCTAAAAAATTCTCCTGATATTGAACTAGGATGCCATATGAATTTTAAAGTGAGACAATTATATTAGAATTTTTAGGATAGTCTTATAAAAGAATGTTGTATTCCTATCATCCTTAGTTAACTAATAAATCCCTGGCTGTAGTATTCCTATCATCCTTAGTTAACTAATGAATCCATGAACTTTGTTTGAGGATTGAATAGTTTACCTCTAGAGCTCTTATGTAAATAGAAAGAGTTATTTACTCATCTTCTTATTTTGAGGAATTTAAGTTATCATGATATAAAAAATGATGAGAATTGCATAAGGAATGATGAGATTTGGATAAGGAAGCTTCAATAGTAGATAATACTTAATATGTGTTACCATATCTTTTGAGATTAAGCTTATTTAAATCTTCCTTGACCATATGTAGTTTTATGATATAAATAAAGGACTTTAAACCATGAAATTTATGTCTCAATCCATTTTTTACAAAATTATTGAATCCTTCATCCTTTGTCAAATGAGTTTTGAAATGAAAGAGAATTTTCCTACATTGTTAATAAATGCTTAATTCATTATTTATTTATTCCCCAATGCTTAATGCTTAATGTTTATGTTGCGTTTAAGATACTTATTTTGGTATATATTTTAGGTTAGGTATTAATTGAAGGAAAAAGAACCAAAATAAGCTAAATTCACATCCTTGGTGAAATTATACTAATATTTGGCCTTATTTGTCTTTATGGAGCAAAAGGAGATGAGCTAGGATAAAGAATTGAAGAATCAAACTCATTATGGAGCTATACACCCATGTATGTGACTTATATGGTCATGTAAGACACCATGTAATTCACTGAAAATTTGTACAAACTCGAATATGTTGTTTCAACCGTGTGGAAGCATATATGCTATTGTAAATGAGTTACATGGTTTTGTCCCTTTCCTATAAAACTCACTGAAAATGTGTATCTATGTAACTTTTGGAGAATTATTATACACGGTAACTTACATGACTGTGTAGCTAACCATACCAAGGGATGCATTAGACTTGTGTTTTGAAGAACTATAAGCAATTAATTCTCCTCCTTCTAGTTCAAAGGGGATATTGGGCCTAGTAGCTTATTTGTGCATTGATCAATCTCAATAACATCGTTCCTATATCTCTTCTGGAATTGAATGTCTTATTTGTGTTTAGAGCCTAAAATTTATGCATGAACAAATAAGATAGTGTTGGATCGGAAAAAGAAAACATGCTTTGTTTGGAAAAACGGTAGATTTCAAAACTTTTAAGAAATCATTACT
>JANITX010000210.1:25227868-25241284 GCA_027564395.1 Erythroxylum ulei | reverse complement strand
GCAATTCTTGGTATAAATTGATTTTGACCGGTTTCCAAGGATCAATCTTAGGATTGAGTGATAAGCCGCGATCACCCATCATCTAGTTCGTTATTGTTATACTATCATCAACACTTGTACCAACAGTTATACTACAACTTGCTTCCTTACGTTTACAATGATAAAGCCACGAATTATATAATTTATCTATGCCTCAAATTAGCAAGTGATTATTTACCATATCTTGACTTTGACTGTCGACATTTAAGCAATCTATGCATGGACAACGAATACGACATTCATCACCCATTTGATATTTTACAAATTGCATGAAACTCTTAACTCCTTCTACATATTCGATGGACCATTTCCGACGAGACATCCAACTTTTATCCATATAGCTATATAATTGAAAGCAAAAAATTGAATTATTAAATGCAATGGTCATTCTATATAACATAATGACAAATCTTGCTAAGTTTTGTCAATTAATCAGTACCAGTTTATGTTGTAAGTTATCATGCAAACAAACATTACGGTACATGGCATTGTTAGACCATATGAATCAAGAAACCAAGGCTTCTTGTTGTGACTAAAAGGGGAAGTCTTAGAGTGGTTTCTAGGGTTTTGCCTAAGGTGAAGAGAGACCTAAAGGGATATTTAGACATTTAAAACTAATAGAGAAGTCTTAGCGTTGTTTATAGAGTTTTGCCTAAAGTAAAGAGAGATATAAAGGGATATCCATGCATTTAAAACTAAATGGAGAAATCCTATAGTGGTTTCTAGGATTTTGCAAAAAGTGAAGAGAGACTTAAAAGGATATCCAAACGTTGAAAAATAAATGAGAAGTTACAAAGTGATTTATAGGGTTTTTCTCTAAGTGAAGAGAGACTTATAGGGATATCCAAGAATTTAAAAGTAAATAGGAAAGTCTTATAATTGTTTCTAGGATTTTACACAAAGTGAATATGAATTACAATGAGTCAATATTGGAATAATCTATTGAAATGATGTAAAACTGAAATAATCTGCAATGAACAAGGAGAAAACCATTAAAGAGACCACCAAGAACTTTCCTCGAACACTTCAAAGGCATGACAAATTCATCCCAAATTACCTAAGGAAATCATGTCTTTTTCCTTCCTCAACTAACATTAACACATTGGAAAGCCAAATGCATCATAGATAATCTAAAAAAAATGCAAAAACACTCCAAAAATTCATTAAAGTCATGCAACGTACCATTTTAAAATACTAACACTGTGTATATAACACAAATTAAACAACAAATCTTGAATGACTTACCTCGACCCAAGGACAAAAGGACGACGACTAGAGAAGATAGTGACACGTAAAATTTGACGAGGAGAAGAGAAAACGACGAGAAACCAAAATGGGAGAGAGGAAAAAAGGTAGAAATTGGTGAGGGACGGAGGAAATAAGGAGAAGGTGACCTCGACATTGTTTCATTTAACAGATGCTGAGATAACGTCGTTTTGTGTTGAAGAAACAACGTCGTCTCAACTTAATTTTTTAAACATACAAATATTTTACGTCAAATTAACATTTTGTCAACAAAAGAAAACTGCCAAATACTCATTTGGTGACCAATTTAAAAAATCGTTGCCTTTTGTACGAATGCGATGATGTTTCACTTAATTTGTCCATCAATTTGACAAAAATATCACAAATCATCGCAAAATGTGCACTTTTGCTTACCAATTTTCAAAAGAATCGCCAATGTTACACTTTCTTTTATATATTTTAAAGTTTTGCTAAATTTTTTAATATAAATTACTATAAAGATTATAAATAATAAATTACAATTTTGTTACACTTAATAAAATTTTTAATAACAATTTAATATCTAACAGGTAATGTAACTATTGTAATGATTTATGAAATTTTACATTATATATAAATATTCTCATATCTTACGTATGTAATATATATATTACTCTATTTAATAATAATTATCTATTTATTATATCAAAATTTCATACTGTAACATATAATTTACATATATTATATTATTATGTTATCCAAATGTGAAACCAAATGGTAATGACAAACCATTTAGGGACGGGTTTTTGAATCCTCACTAAATGGTATATTTCTTTTGACTTTATCGAAAATGACAACGTTTACGTTAACTACAAACTACGTTCTATTCGTGTTAGCCATCAACATTCCTCTTAATTTACCATCCAACAAATGATGTTGTTTTCTGTATAACAAATGTCTTGGTTTTGTTTTACAGCAAACGACGTCATTCCCTGCTATTTTTTTAGCACGAAAATTAAGCCATCTTCATCTTCGACCATTTGTCATTTTCATCCATTCTCCCTCTGGTTTTGGCAATTGTTGAAGAAGTCTTGTGCATAGTGAATCTTTGTCTTCTGTTGTGGTCGTCTTCAATTGTCCGTCTGTCCAAGTAAGTCGTCCACCTTATTTATTGTTTTTCCATTCTCCTTTCATTCTCTGGGCTGTTGTGATGTGCTTTTCTATTCTTCTTTGTTCCTCTACTTTTTGTGATGTGGTTTTAGTTGTCTATGTAACTTGCCATTGCTATGCTTCATTGTGACAGAATGGGTTGATGTTGGTCCAGAATGGGTTCATTATTTGCTTTTTTGTTATTACTTAGGGATGATTTTTTTTACTAAGGAGACACTTATAAAGTTGTTCCCATCGTACATCTAAGCTTGTAACGTGGACCTTGTCATTAAAATTGTGTGAGGCCTCTGTTGTTTGCATTACTTTAATGATCACAATAATTTTCCCCAAGACTAATATACAGTAGGAATAAAGACATAATCAATGTTCTTAACTTAAATCTCACTTTCACATTAAAATATTCCAACACGGATTTAGATTTATATAATATATCTAATTTCAAGAAACATTTAAATTTATAATTGCTTTCGATAATTTCAATTTATGTAATAATTATTTTATTGATCAACACATTGTCCAACAAAACAATATTGTAATGGAAGTCATTTACATATCTTCTTTCAAGAAAGCCTGTTAACTATTTTATGAAAGATCTGAAACAATATTTAACTCTGTAGCATGTTGTTAGGGAAAAATAGTATTTTTTTAGTATAAACTACTTGTTCATATTGAAAATTTCAATTTTTTTGTAATCATTGTAATATAACCATATATATATCAAATATTATATTTCTGTACATAAAGAACATGGTTATGTGTACTTTACTTTAAATTCTAAAATTTAGATATGATATAAAGGGTAAATGGATTACTTTTATTCTAATAAGGGTAACTTTCATCTCATTAGGTAGTATCATCCGAACTACCCCACTTTCTTTATTATCTAGATCTCATTTCTTGTTATGAAGTTATTGTATATATCATATGCTCTGTTAAGCTTCCTTGAATCTTCAAGAGAACATAGATGGAAATGGAGGCAAAGGCAATGTCACGATGGTTTGTAAAGGATTAGGGAAATTGATTGTTTTAGAACAATCATCGATTCCAATTACTATATCTGTTCATTCAGGTATGTATGTGTTCTATATTGGTTTCGTTATACCGTTTGACTTAACTAGCTATCTAAGTACTATACTAATTGTGTCTTAGGTGAAATGCATCGTACTAGTAGTTCATCTCATTCAATGATCCCTACTGCTTCGAAGAATCGGTCACTGTATCTCCAACTAATTTAGCTATAGCCAAGAAGTTGTTATAAGAAGGTGTCAATAACCCAACACTTAAGGGAAGATCTGTGACTTTTTCAATTGATGCCTTTGAACGTGGAATGTCGCTTTTTGGAAATCCAGACATAAGGAACTCATTTACGTTTATCAACTCTTGTGTCACTTGGAAAATAAAAAATTAATTATTTCATTTCCTTTTCAATAGAATCAACATGAAACTTTATGAATTATTATGTTTGTAAGAAATTTGTAAACGACCTCTTTACTATTTAGGGTAAGGCTACGTACTATTAGATCTTCCCAAACCTCGCGTATTAATGAGATTCATACAATGTTGGTATTGTTGTTGTTGTATGTCTGTAAGAATTGTTAAACTTATAATTAAAATCTTGTACTACTTACCTGGCTATATCATTATCTTATATTGCTTACCATTTTCAATATTTTTACGTATTATTATTTTATTGTTAATAAATATTAATGATTAAGAATAGTATAAGCTTAAAATTATTATTTTTATCTAATTAATATTAAAATTTTAGGTATTTTTATCTTTTTATATCGAAAAAGATAATTTATAGAGTTTTAAAGCATTAACTATATATTTAAACAAATTTATAAAGAAGGCAAATGAAAAACTATGAAAAGTTATTTATAAAATGTTAATTATAATTAACCTTAGGATTTTTAAGCACATTTACCATTAAAATTTATCAAATTAAATTTATTAATTATAATTTCTTTAATATTGACTTTTGGACATGATTTATAGATTTAGTCACCAAATGTAGACTTTTAGCGACGAAGAAAACATTGTGTTGCAAAACTTTATGATTTTGCGACGATTTAATGTACCTTAGCAACATGCTAGACCTTTAGGGATGAAACAGTCAAATCGTTTCCAAATTGCGAATTTTTCGTGGCGACTCAAGTAAATCGTCGCTAAAGAAACTGATTTAGAGACAATTTTATGTGACGTCGCCAAAATCGTGACTTTCTGTGACGAATTTGTAAATTATCGTCAAAAGTTGACATTTAGCGACGATTTCTATTTTGTCGCCAAAAGAAACGTAGCTAATACTCTGTTCTGCTGTCTTAAATTAATTAATTCTCATAAATTGGATATAAAAAGAAATGGATATTTAATATAACTAAAGAAATTTTTACATCAATTTTATATAATAAGAGTAATATAAAATATAAAAATCACATTTAATCACTGTAACTAAATATAATGTTTATTATGTTATAACGATTTAAAATATAATAGTAGCGTCCATTACACAAAGAAATACCAACCAATTAGAACTTTTATTAATATAATCTTTCTATATTACATCAGTTGAAATGTGTTATGTACCATTTATTACTCCTATAGTTCACAAGGATACAATTAATTACATATGAGCTACACAAGAATTGCAGTCAATCCATTGTCACTATATGGTCATTGCCAATACAAGACTATTTATATAATGCTAGCATTTTGAATTTGAATTGTCCTTAACCTTAAGTGCAACTCAAATAATAGTAAGGGCATTAATATTCCAAGAAACAGGTTCTTCTTGCATGGAAGAGGACATATGATATGACCTTGTAATGTAATTCATTGTCTATTATAAGCTTTGAGTTAGACCTTATTATCTTATGAATGAGATTTGATAAGTAGTGAGACATGATAGACAATGCTTTACTGCAAGTAGTGAGATATAGTATAAGAATCATAGGGGATTGGCTTTACTGCAAGTAGGAAATTGTTAGTTTATGCCCTTGTAGCCAATCAATTAGATGTAAATTAATGTATGACATTTATTTGAATTAATGAAAATGCTTTATTTATCTTTATGTATTAATTTAATTAATATTTTATATTTTAAGAGTACAGATAAAATCCTTGGAATAATTACTGTATAATTGAAATTATGATGAGATCATAATTATGAGATACAATTTACACTTATGTGTTATTCTTAAATGTTCCTAATTGTAGTTTCATCAAGATTGGATATTGTTGAAACGATAAAAATAACACACATTATGTTTCTTTCTTATGAAGAAAGTAGTTGATCTTATGAATTAAAGTATAGAGATACTTAAACTAATGTGTGAGTGATTATTAGAGAATAAGTCACTGAACTGACCCGATTACGAGAATTCCGGATGGAATATTACTTATGTGTCTATGGATTATCTCATAATGATGATTGTACAATTGATTCTTAGACTTGAGATTACCAAGGTATCTAGTATGGGAATTACTGTGTTTTGATGCTACTTATGAATCGTCCTAGGATAATTCAGTCGGTAGTAATTGGATACAGTATAAACCATATGTAGATAGTTGAGTAAGTCAATATAGGATTCGTCACTCTAAAGTAATTAGAGAAAATATCCTATTGTTCTTAATTAGTAATGATTTATGGAATTCTCTAGCCAGAGTGAATTGATATTTGAAAAGGAGTTTTCAAATTTCAATTATAAATCAATTACTAAGTAGCAAGAACGAACATGATTGAATGATAAGAGTAGACACTGTATCCACACTCTACCCAATTAGAATATTGAATGACGAAAGAATTAAATTATATATTATAGCCATGCATGGACAGGTTAAGTCAATCACTTTGACATTCTTGATATTTGGGTAATCATAACATGTTGCTAGACGTCAATTATGATTTATGATTATGAATTATTTAATTAAAGAATTAAAGATAAATTAAAAGGAGTTTTAATTTATCTAGTTCTAATTGTGAATCAGAATTATAATTTATAATCATTACTAATTTATTAGGAATCACATATTAAAGAGCAATTTATAAAAGAAAAATTAATTTAATTAAGTTGGACTTAATTATAAAGTTTGAGAAACATTCGGAATCAAATGTGAGATTTGATTTTATTAAAATTAAATTAAATGAATTAGAATTAGAATTTGATTTTAATTATAATTAAAGAGATTTAATTTTAATAAAAGACTGTCCTGATTTTTCTATTTAAAGAAAAGCGCTTTTTAGAAGCTAGCACTTTTTGTCGTCTTCTTCTCAAAGCAGTTTGGGAATTGCTCTGTAAATATCATCAGAAGCTAGACAATTGGACAGCTTGTGATTGATCAATCAAAGAAAAGTTTCGTAGATTTTTCAAAGGAAAGTGAACAAGGAAAAATTTCTAAATCGATTTTTGTTTTATTCAAGTTTAATCAATTATCGGGTTCTGTTCGAAATCCGTAAAAACATTTATTTTTCGTTGCAGCCGTGATTCAATTACGGTTGGATTCCAACAATTATGATATTCTTATCTTATAAGATTCACATAAATATGTGAATAAAATTAAATGGACATGATTGAAACATGTAATTAAAACAGAAAATTTCTTGTACCACCCCCCCTTTCTAGGATGCACACCTTTAGGAAGTACTTGTGTCTTTTTCTTAACCAATACAAAAAAAAAATCCATCCTGTACCCACAAATACATATTATTTGCTATCTTTTGTAAATATACTAAAGTCAGAGAATCTTAAATCCTCTGTTGGCCCAATTTTTGTTTTATTAACACTTGCGTGTCTCTTGTATTTATTTATTTATAATTTTTCACGAGGTGTCTTAAAAAGATCCTAATTATAAGAAGACACCTTTAAACTATTCACACTCAAACTAATCCCTGCTCAAGTTAAATAGGTCTCTTACAAGAGGCAAAACTCTAACTCCAAAATTTAAACAAGTGCATACATAAAAACAATTTGAACCTTGATCTCAATTAAGCTAAAATCGCTTCTTAGTAACTCAATTGCAACTTAGAATTTGCGTCTCTTTTATAACCTAGTGCGATCTTGGCTCTTTAATGTCGCATGTGCGATGGGTCCTTCTACGTGGAACCTGGTTGCAGTGCAAACCATCCAGGTGAAAGCTAGACTACCTTAGCTAGAATCCTTCATCATGATTACAACATCATCATCACCATACATAAAAACATGCACACATACATACATACATACATTACCAGTCCAGCACTCACCCACACCGACAGATAACAAGAAAGGGAAAAATAAATGCAGGGAACATGGTCACCGGCTAAGCCCATCTATAGGTCTAGAAAGGCTACTTATTTTTCCTTTATTCTAAAGGACATTTAGTGGTGCTTGTTGGCAACATTGCACTGCTTTCGGATCTCACCCTTGTTTCCAGTGAGTGGGTTGTTCTCAGAAAGAATGGTGACAGCCCTTGAGAACTCCTTGAAAAAATAGTCCTGGCTTTTGGCCATTTTCTTCACAAATGGTTTTGTCCTCTTGTCAGTTGCCAGTTGGTGATCCACAATCAACAAGCCCTTGTTATCCAATATGTTTCTGTAGTAATTGTTGTCTAGCTTCATGGGTGTGCCACGGTCATTTCTCACATATTGAACAGCTTTAGGGTCTGGGATTGCATCAGGGCACTTATGAAGCATGTGCTCAACGTGTTCAGGGTTTAGTGCCGGATCAACTTCTGGGTACAAACGGTGCACAAGCTTCACACAGTGGGTTCGGCCGACACTATGAGCTCCTGTTCAACATCAATTCAGAAACACAATTTATCACCAAGTCTTATTCACTCGTATAAAGACAATAATGCATGTCATACCTAGCAAGGCAACAACTCCGGGGGGGTTAATTCCCATAGCACCAAACCTCTCAAGAACAACAGATATACTCTCATTGTGGTCTGGAAGGTATTGCTCAAGCACATCTGCTCTGCTTTTCCTTCCATCTCTCCTTCCAGTTTTGAGAGGGATATAAGGTCCACCTAACTGCAAAAATACAAAGTTTTTTGTCGCATTTAAGTCCAAAAATCAACTGCTGATGTCTCTGTCTCAAAGAGCCAGAAAAGAACTGATATAAAGACGAGACAAAGTTCAGCAACTTCCCATTTACAAGTTTATTATAAGATGAAAAGGTGTTCTCTCTCACTGAAGATAAAAACAGACTATAATTAATGTCACATAGTCCTCATGTTATGTAGAACCACACTCGGCCAGTAGTGAGGGTAATTATAACAGAACCACCGCTTGCTCACAAGGAGAACGTAGAAACGGTGAGAAATGAAGAAACCTCTGCTTACTCAAGACGCCACAGCACAAGAAGCTCATAATTCTCAGAAACTTTATGGAATATTGACAAGATATCCAAAGGAAGTAATTCAAATGTCAAGGAACATACGGCAACAATGCCATCTCTAGCAGATAGTACGAGAATATCTGAGCAGGAGACAACTCCAGGGCATTCCCTCTCGACAGCTTCTTTGATGGTCTCGATGTATCTAAAGTTCCTAAGGCCGAAGCTCCTGTCTGTCTCCTTCTCAGACAGGGTTCTCCTTGTTGAGTCCAGCAACAGTGAAGCATCGCAGGACTATATAACCAACACTAACATATGTCAGCAACATGAAAACCTTATAGGAACCGTGAGAGAAACAGGTAAAAGAGAGAGAAAATAACTAACCTCAACAGCACAATCATGGAAGATGTTTCTTAGCCATGAAAAAGCAGTGTTTTTGTGTCTCTTGTAAAGCAGCCTAACCTGTTCTCTGATAATGTCCTCGGCCTGAGGGCATGCATCCTTGTAAAAGTTCATAACAAGACCTGGGTCTTCCTCATTTTCGGCAAAAGCTGGCCTGAAAGACACAGCCCAGAAGGACAACAAAGCAAAAAAGAACAGAACCTTGGCACTCATTCTGCAGTATTCAAGGCAGAGTAAGTTCTCACCGAAAGATCACTTGACCTGATAAGTATCTCTTCTAGACTTGAAGGGGTATTAAATATTGAAAAGGAGGACAAGTTTGCGGATAAAATATGGGACAGGTGTGCGTCAATTGAAGCACATGAGTTGGATTATTTTGGCCTGTTTTCAGATTGTTTAATCTTTGCATTTACTGCTCCTTGAGTGGGCACATAAGAAAACCTGTCAGCTCTATTGTTTTTTTTGTTGAAATAACGATCCCTCCTGGGGTTTGCTGAAAGTAACCATAAGTGCTTTTAACACTTTGACCATAAGTATCTACGTGATCAGCTAAAAAAGAGACACGATCTGTATGATCAGGGAATCTCGAGGTCAGTCCAAAGGCGTTCTCTTAAGTTCTAAGCAATCTACTCAATATATTGGTAAATGCAGAGTTAACTTGTGGATTTTATATGATGACTTGCTTCTTCCGTCTCTGGTTTCATCTCTGTGAAGCAGTTTCCGTCCCTTAATTAGGTGACAAATCTTTACATGTGAAATATGGAAACAAAAGAGTTTGGCCTAAGCAAAGGAGAGGCCAATGAGCATATAGCGATTGCAAAAGGACCACTTGTGTGGCTCACAAGTTAAAATAGGCTTACTTGTTGCCAAGTGAAACCAGCTAGTCGATTTGTAAATGTACAAGACATCATAATAATTGTCTAAAAAATCAAGTGCATCTGCCGTAGCACCATCCTACCTTTCCTACACTTGAAATAATTAGTTGCATTCGAGTGGGGTAGGCAGGGCGTTCTTTTAGATTGCATTATTAGTGCTCCGAATGACCTCGATTGCTTGCTAAAAGGATATATGTAACATTCTGCAAACTACATAATAATGGTTCTGGGGTCGATGATAAGCAAATATATGGATCAATGATAGTTAAGCTGAGCTGCCATCCAAGCCAATCTCCATGGGTCGGTGCCTGCATACCATGCACCAGATATGTTGTTATGTTGATGTCTTCATCTACTACAGTCCGATGTCAAAGTTTGTGTATATATCATATATATAACTAGATGGGATGCCGACGACAAAGTAAAATTAAATGAAGTGACTAGAAGAAAGAGACCGTCCATGTTTTGAAGCTAATGAGAAACAGAGAATACATTTATCAGATAGAGGAGGAAAGGAAAAAGAGCTTGCATATGAAATGCAGCCGAAGCTAAATGGGCAGGGGCAGTCACCGACAATTTCATTCTCCAAAGCTTCACCTCCACCCGCCAGTTTCCAGTAACTCGTAATAACGACCCAACGTAATCTCAGCCGTTCCTACTTAGATAGTTTTTTTTTTATTTTTTATTTGAACTCAAACTAATTAAAATAGAATCTTTATTTTATGTTGCATTGCCTGGAACGTTTCTGATTCTTGCAGAAACCGTGAATTTATTGACCCCCTCTTTCTTTCCAACTTGACCTAACCGTCATCGTAATATTTTCTTAGTAGTCAAAACGATAATTAATAAAGAAGTCCAACATTTGTGAATGCACAAAGAAAGCACTATTTTATTGGTGACAATTAGAGATGTGAGTAAGCATATATCAGAAAGGTAAAAGAAACATAATTTTTTAAATTTTAATTTAATTATTCTTAATAACTAAAAAAATTATAATATTAAAACTTTTAAGAAAAGCCTTTCTTTCAATACAATAATTTTAATGCAAATTAAATACGAAACAATATCTATATAAATACTGTCACAGTAAACATGATAATTTATGTTAAAAACTTTACCAGATCCTTTTTTTTAATTTCAATACTACAAAATTGTTTTGTTAATAATTCAAACAATCAATATAAAATTTTTAAACAAGTAAAACCATAAGAAATGTCCAATATGCAAGGCGACATTGACTTACATGAGGTACTGCTACATAATGCTCTGAAAGATTAAAAAAAAGAAAACTTGCATTGGCAAGCTGTCAACGGTTTGCATTAAGCAAGCTAGGCAGTGGAGGGTTTATAAGTAGACCCTTTCTCACTCTTTCGTGGGGGTGAATGATATATGCGTATGCGGTGATATGTGGTAAGTTAAAAAGAGAGTTTAAAGAGCCATTTGTGTGTTCCAAAGATCGTGAGAGAGTGATTTTGGGGTATTTTTAGGAGACAATTTAAAAAAAGGGTGGGTGATAAAATAGTGAGGATAATATCTTAAGGATACTAAATTTGGAAAATACTTTGTGTGTCAGTGTTATTATTTTGCCGTGTAATTTTTCACTCTCTATACCTATTGATTTTGATTAGTAGAAGATTTATTTAGAGTTCGGCCATGGATGTAGCCCAAATTAAAGGATGAATCACGTTAAATTTAAGTGTATTCTTTCCTTGCTTATTTTACTTGTAAGATATAATTCGTTAATTTTTTTCCTAACAAGTGGTATCAGAGCCAAGTTTTATTCTGTGTCAAAGGATTTCTCATTGAAGATGGAGGCAAAAATAAGTAAGATGATTAGCCTAAATGACTCCAACTACCATATATGGAAGAGCAAGATGAAAGATCTTCTGTTCATCACAAAAATGCATTTATTGGTTTTTACCACAACAACAACCAAAAATAAATCAAACGAGGAGTGGGTGTTTGAGCATGAGCAAATATGTGGTTTTATTTGGCAATTTGTCAAAGATAATGTATATAACCATATTTGCAACGAAACTCCGCACATAAATTGTGTAAGAAGCTCGAGGAGTTGTATGCCTCAAAAAATGGTAATAATAAATTATTTTATCTGAAAAAATAGTACAAATAAAATATTGCTAAAATACCTCTGTGGTAGTTTACTTGAATGAATTTCAATGGATTGTGGATCAATTATTAGGAATGGGCATAAAGTTCGACGATGAAATGCTTGGCCTTTCTTTGCTTACCTCCCTGCCAGAGTCTTGGGAGACCTTGAAGATTTCAATTACCAATTCTGCAGTTGACGATGTTGTTAACATGGAGTCCGTAAAAAATGGAATTCTAAAAGAAGAAATAAGACATAGATCACAAAATTTGACCTCTTCAACACAATTAAAAGTTCTAGTCACAGGTTCCTAAAGGAGGAGTAAATATAAAGGTTCAAATTCCCGAGATAAAAGTAGAAGAAGATCAAATAAATATGAAAACATTGATTGTCATCATTGCAAGAAGAAGGGTCTTATCAAAAGGTTATGTCGGAAGTTCAAAGAAGAAAAGAACAAAGGCAAAAAAGTTAAAAAAGATTATAGCAATGATGAACATGCATCAACGACTACCGTCATTGATGAATTTCACATCATCTCATATAATAATCAAAGGCAAAAAAGTTAAAAAAGATGATAGCAATGATAATAAACACGCATCGACGACTACCGTCATTGATGAATTTCACATCATCTCATATGATAATGATGTAAATAGTGCATCCTATAAGTTCAATTGGATAGGTGACAGTGAGTGCTACTATTCACAACTCAACGTATAAAGAACTCTTCTTATCATATACACAAAGAGATTTTGGTGTCATTAAAATGGAAAATAACAATTTTGACAAAATTACCAAAAAAGATGATATTTACCTGGAGATAGAAAATGACATGAGATTGCCTCTGAAAGGTGTCAAGCATATTCCTGATTTTCTCCTAAATCTAATCTCTATTGGTATACTTGATGGTGAAGGTTTTTGTAGCATTGTCCGAGATGAAAAATGGAAACTTACTAAAGGCTCCTTAGTAATCACTAAAAGTAATAAGTACTCTAAGTTGTACGTGATGTAGGCAAAGCTCTCCAATGATGATGTGAATCAAGTGGAGAAAGATGGTGCAACTGAATTATGGCATAGGAGACACGGTCATATAAGCAAGAAGTGAATGACTCAGTTGGTGAAAAAGAATGCATTAGTTGGAATTGACTTGTTGCATTTAAATAAGTGTGTTAATTGTCTAGCAGGAAAGCAAAATAAAAGTTGCTTTCTGTTAAGTCAATTATAATGCATTTCTGTTGGACTTAATTTTGGTTGATTTGTGAAATTTGTGTTCATAAATTGATGG
>JANITX010000210.1:25151981-25163558 GCA_027564395.1 Erythroxylum ulei | reverse complement strand
AAACAGTCAACTGGCTTTTAAAAAAAGCTCTTCTCAGAAAAGCTCTACTGACAAAAGCTCTACTGATAAAAGCTCTACTAATAAAAGCTCAACCAAACGGACCCTAAATACTGAACATGTAATCTCTCAATTACAAATAACTCTAACCCTAATCAATTCTTAAGTTTTCTAAAAACAATCTTGTCTCACACGAGCTCTCTCTCCGTATAATAATCGATTTGATCAATTACGCGGTCTATTAGATCACTTAATTCTCATTTAAACCAATGCAATCATTTTGCATTCAATTCACTCTCTCGATTTATTACCGAAGCATGAAGTTACAGTAATTAATCACAACACCCAAATAATTAAATACAAACTAGATTAATATTAAATCAAGTCAAAATCCTTAAAGAAAATTAAAACAGCATGATCAAACCCAAATCCATCAACATATTCATATCCATCTCAACAGTCAATGAAAAAGATCACAAAGATGAATGAAATACACTTTGGAAGGGGATTGGGATGTCTCGGGAACGCAGTAGCAACAGAAGTCGACTCCTCTTTCCTCTTCTTCCTCTTCTCTCTCTTCTTGGAGTTTTCCCAAAAGTGGCAAATTGGAGAGCTCGTTTAGGGCTTCTTCTTTATCCTTTCTATACTCTTTTCTATTCTGGGCAGCCCTAGGGTTTTCTGGGTTTGAAAAGTCCGAAAAGTCCCTCGAAAGCTTAAATTCGGAAGGTTATCCGTGTCTGTCCTTGCATAGGTTACGATCGTGGCATTTGATTTTCCTTTTTCTCACAATTGTGGCGCCTTCTATTTGGTTTTGTCACTATCATGGCTCTAGGCCTTCTCCGAATTTCCTCCGGTCTTCAACATTTGCCTTGAAACACTAGCAAACACATCAAGGCACCTTATACACATAAAATTAAAGATCAATCACATGCTCTAACCCACAAAACAAAATATCTAACTAACTAAATTAATCTTAACCTAAACATCCACTAATCGTTCAGTTCAATATCTAAACATATTATGCAATCTACCTTTATCATTGAGGTGATCCTTGTCTGATTATAAAGCTACCTACTTGTCTGGGACCCTGATCAGTCAGCAAACATCTCCTATCAGTACCTGTCTCCTATATACTATGAGTATATACAATATAGCATCTAAGTTGAAGGCAACCATGGTACTGATATGTGTTTAATTGATTATGCATTTATTCCATAACACTTACTGATAAATGATATGAAAAGCTTCAAACTTTCTATTTAGTTCATATTTGGTTTTAGGAAAAATTCAAAAGTGAAGGAGCTAAAGTGAGTCGAAGGAACTATATTTGAGATGCTTTTCGAAGGTTCACACTTACTTATCCTCGTAGAGCAAGAATGAGATTGATTAGAGCAAGATGAGGAAAGAAAATTCTTGAAGATGATGATTATATGTCGAAAAACATCAAAAGAAGAATGACTAATGGCTTGCATAGGCGTGAGACACCTCTTATACCCATGCAAGGTATGTGAGAAGCAACTTGTGGGTGTAAGACACTCCTCACACCTTTGAGAAGACACTCACGAGCATGAAAAGTGACACCTGTCCCATTTTTAACCTAGTTTTGACTATCAAATGAATCTTATTTGACGGTAGCAGACATGTTTTCGATGGGGTTTTTGTTTTGGGAGAGTGAGCTCTCGGTTTTGAAGATAAGGAAGGGCAAAGCTCCATACCTTTGGAGACCCATAGAAAAGATGCAGGGCTGAGCTTCCCAACACTAGCTCGGAGGTGATATCGATGCCAAAGAACCCATTTAAGCATTTCTCTCATTGTTTGTTGTTCTTTCTCTTAGGGATCGATTATGTTATCCTATGTTTAATGTTTGGGTGTTGTGTGAGAATGATTGAATGCTCTATTTGATTATTTTTATTTAAGAACTCATTGTTAGAATCTTCAATATAATTCATAATTGTTATGTTGAGATTCATTTATGGCAACTAATGATTTTTAATCATTAAGGATAACATGACTGGGTTAAATGACCTAAGCTTGTGTGGTTGGTGCCTTAATTAATATGTTTTCCTAAATCGTAATACGGTTGTCTAATTAAATATAAAGAGCTTGTTCTAAGTTGTTCCATAGCTAGGTTTAATTAACGATCTCTTCTTAATTAAACAAGGCCTAAGGGAAAATCGAGGTTAACAAAGCGTACAGTTAACCTATGTTGTGTCTAGTTTCTATTTCTTTTAATTACCTTCATATCTTGATTTTGGTTACAAATCCTTGTGTTTTGATCCAAATATGAGATAAATTGAGTAGAAATGGTGTGAAATTGCATGAATGTTAATTATATTATTTTGTGAATTTTGCATGAAGGTTGAAGGGAAAGTTCACATAAATTTTGCATGAAAAGAAAAAAAAAAGAAGAAAGGTGGTGACATAACTTGTTACCACCATGACTAACACCTAACTTAACTTGTTACCCCCGTGACCCATTTTTCCTTTAATTTATCAATTTATTACGTGTCATGTGCAGGAGGGACGGATCAAGAACCTAGACCTGAAACAATCTACAAATAGAAAGAGTAAGGCAGGTGGTGGCACATTCCATCATACACATCTTTCACACCACACAGACTCATTCGAGGAAAAAACTGAGAGAAAGAAAGAAGGCAAAGAAGAGAAGAGAGAGAGTAGTCGGGTGAGGTAAAGAAGAATAGCATAGAGGTGAAAGTAGAGTTAGCATTCGGTCGCCTAGTGATTATCAACCAGAAGTAAAAGGTGAGAGCCAATGCAGAAGGCTTAAGACTGGCAGAAAACGACTGCAACTCCCTCTTCCGATCCTTGTTTGCCTATTTTGTTCCTATTTATTTCATTATTTCTTTATTGTTTTACTGTATTTACTCCTCTGATAGTTGATAGACTCATACTCCATTAACTTTTGGTAGTCCATTTCAGTCATTTACTTAGTTTATTGCCTAAATACTTCTCTTATACTGATAAAGATGGGATTGAAGCCTTTGAATATGATGAATCTTGTGATTTCTATAAAGGGATGATTTTTTTTCTTGAGGACTAATATAGCTATTTTAATCAAATATCCATGATTAAGGGATTGTGTGTTGTCTTATGTTTGCTATAGTTTCTGAACTGAATGAATGTAATAGCATGATCAAACTTTACATCATTTTGGTATTAAATGAAGGATCGAGAGAAGAATTTTAATATGGAACGAGAAACTATAAATGCTTAGGTTAAGAATTAGAAATATATTAACTAAAGTGGTAATTAATAGTTTCGTTTTCATAATTAATTTGGATGATAACTTGTTGAATACGAAAGTTAGTTTATTATTCGAGTTGTTCTTAGAGCCTAACTATTAATTTTAATGAGGCAACTACTTAATCATTTCCCCTTAGTCATGCATAAGAGATTAAATTAGTGAAATTAATTCTCAAGATTTTTCCACTTCGATTAATCTATTTGTTTTTGCTCCATGTCAATTTAGTTTAATTTGGTGATTTTCTTTAAAGCCTTCACTCAAAAAAATGGGATAGAGAGTTTGGGCTTGTACCTATTTTTATTTTTGTTCAAGGTTAATTTAAGTGACCAATTTCACCTCCATGAGATACGACCTTGGGTAATCACTACAACTACCTCGTATACTTGCGAGTAGGATAGCCTAGGTATTTTTAGAACTTATTTGGGCACAACAATTTTTTAACGCCATTATCGAGGAGGTGTTTAAAGTCTGCACTTAATTTAATTTTGATTGTTTTGTCAATTGTTTTATTTGTTCATGCATACATTTTTATCATGTCATTTCACTGAGTTGTTTTAGTAATTGTCTTATTAATTCACTATTTTTTTATTTGGTTTATATGAGGAAGGAGGTCTTGGGAAAGCAAACTTGCTCCCTTTATTGATAATGTGCTTCAGATAAGAGGACCTCAAGGGGAAGTTGAAGACAATCTCGAGGAACCCTAGCCTAAAGATCAAGAGATGGGGGAAAAGGCATCCAGTAATGAAAGAGTATGCTAGACCAGTAATTGGTACTGCCACTTATGCATCCGTTTGGGAGAGGTAGCTAGAAACTATGAATTAAAGAGCATTCACTACATCAATCTATGGGGTTCCTAATGAAGACCCTTTAAACTTCCTTCGGATATCTATACCACTCTCTAGACATTTTTGTTAGATGGCCTAAATGAAGATCAACTTAAGATGAGGTGTTTCCCATACATATTGAAGGATCGGGCCAAGGCATGGCTAATGACCCTTCCAGCTGGTTTATTAACTACATGGGAGGAGATGTACAACAAATTCATGGAAAAGTTTTATTCCCATGACAAGACTTCTGAGTTGCAGACGAATATAGTAACCTTCACTCAGATGGAGGGATAGCCATTCCATGAGGTGTGGGAATGCTTTAAACTCTTGTTCATGTAGTGTCCATACCATCATTTTCCACTCCACTTGCAGAACCAATTCTTTTATGATAAATTAATGCAACAGTTTCAATACATAGTGGACAATGCAATAAGAGGAGCTGTGGGAGGGAAGATAGCCGAAGAAATGTATAAAATCTTCAAAATGTTGGGGTCCAATTCTTAACAAAATAACGTGAGGGAAAGAAGCTCAAAGCTAAAGTTCATAAAGTAAGCTCGAATCAAGAATTGGCTATGCAATTAGCTGAATTAATAAGGCGTGTAAAGATGCTAACTACAAGACTACCCCAAAACGTTCCAAATCAGGAGGTATGTGGTATATGTAGAACTTGTGGTCATAGAGCTAACATTGTTTAGTATTCTTGTGAGCCTTTTGCAGATGGGGAAGAACAACTGAACTCACTCAACGGATTTCAAGCAAAGGAGTGAAATGATCCATACTCAAACACCTACAACCCTAGTTGGAGAAACCACCCTAATTTTTCATGGAAGACCAACAATTCACCAACACAACCCTAACCACAATACCAAAATTGTCAAAGGCTAAATTATTACTAAGGGCAATCCTCACTTCAGAACTTACCAAGCGAGCCTTCTTTTGAGGAAAGCCTGAATGCATTTATTCAAGTCATAACTCAAAATCAAGAGACAAAAAATAAGAGGTTCAATTCTTTAGAGGAATCTATGAAGAGAATTGAGATCCAAGTAGGGCAACTTATTACATAAATGCACAATAATTAGAAAGGGAAGTTGCCCAGTCAACCCAAGCAAGCCCAAGCAGTCACTATTCTGAGAAGTGGTAAGGTAATTGATAATCATGTCGAAATCCCTTCTATTATGCCTAGTTCAAGTAATCAAGAGGAGGAGAGCCTCACAAATGAAAAAGGTGAGCAGAACGAAGAAAGCAATGGGCATGACAACCATTCAAGTCACATTCAAAAGGTGAAAAACTGAGGCATGCAACTAAATGCAATGAAGAACCAAGACTGGATAAGGAAACTAATCCTTATAGACCACTGATCCTATATCCAAGCTGCCTTAAGGAATTAAAACAAGATAAACAATTTTATGATCTATATAACATGTTTTTCGAAGTTATATTGTCTTTGTTATGTGTGATCAGAAACATTCCAAGTTATGAGAAGTTCTTCAAGGAACTAAGCACCAAGAAATAGAAGTTTGAGCCAAATGAGAAGGTAATGGTTTTAGAGGTTGCAAGTACGGTGCTACAGTAGCAATTACACCCTAAATTGCAAGACACGGGGAGTTTTCTTGTACAAGTATCAATGGGTAATGGTGATGAGGTTAAGGGCATGCTTGACCTTGGGGTGAGTATAAACCTTATGCCTCAATCTATTTATGAAAAATTGGATCGTGGATAGTTATAACCTACAAACATGTATTTGTAATTAGCTGATAGGTCAATTCGTTATCCAAAATGAATAATGGAGGATGTGTTAGTGAAGGCTAGAGGATTGATTATTCCTATGGACTTTATTGTCCTAGACATAGGGAAGAGCAAAGAAAAAAGCACATTATACTCCTAAGGAGGCCTTTCATGGCCACTACCAATACCTTGATTGATGTGAAGAACAGGAAACTGAGCATGACTATTTTGGGTGAAATAATAGAATTTTCAATTTTTGATATTGAACCTATTCCTACTACTGTTTCTAGAGATTGTTCTTTTATTGATCAAATTAATGCTGCATATTTTGATTTCACCTTGCAGGAAGAAGAAGAAAAGAAGTTGGGATTTTTGAAAGAAATTGGAAAGTGTTGTCAATTGCTGGTCTTTGCAGTTGAGGGAGAGGTTGGGAAATTCTTGGAGGAAAATCCCAATGAAGAGAAGAAAATAGTGGAATCGGTTACTTTGAGCAGTCCACCTTGAGCATGATGGTTGAGGAGTCCAGCTAAAGAGATTAAAGAAGCACTAAATGGGAGGCAACCCATATAATTTCTGTTTTGTTTTTCAATTAGTTGTTTGTTATTTATTTTTAGTGAAACTCGACTTAATATGTTTACTTTGTGTGCATAGACTTATTTCTCAATCTCTTCTATTTGTCTTCCTCGCGGTTGTTGACCGCTCCTCAATGTAGTATGCCATGCTTATTACCATACTTCACTTCGCATCGACACAGCCACCACCCACACTTTCATATCATATTTCTATCCCTTTTCTTTTTATTATTTTTACTACTTGTCAGTTTAATGTCTTTTAGTTTTAATGTTTGTCCTTGTTCGTGTTATTTTGTGTCTTAGATCTCTCTTTTACTTTTTTATATCACATTGGGGACAATGTAATGTTTGTGGGGGCACGATGGGGGAGTATGAGTTAAGAAAAATATTTATTATTTGTGTGTTGTGTGTTTGTTTTCCCATTTAATAGTTAGAGATGCATAGTCATGACAGAAACTCGATCAGGATTAGAAATGCATAATATGAGTGAAGGAGTATACTTGTATGTTTAGACTAATTGACTTGGATTTCAGTTAAAAGGACATTAGATTGTTGTGATAGATGAATGACACTTTTCATTTGGTTAGAATTTGAGCCTTTTTAAACTATTAAACAACAAATTCAAGTATTCTTTGTTGAGAGAGTTCTTTCATGATTAAAGAACTCTAGAACTTGCTTGCAAATACTAGTTAAGATCACATAATCTTGTGCAGACGTTGAAATGATGAAGGCAATTAGGATTTACCCCTTTTGCTTAAAAATGCACCATGATGTTTATCGTTAGTGAACCCCCTTTAAGATAAACATGAAAGATTTTCTTTCTTTAAACTAAAAATATGAGCCTTAACCTTAATTATTTATCCTCTTTTTTGTACCTACCATATGGCAAGTTGAGCATTTGAATGCGTATGATTGATTTTAGGGAATAATTGTTTGAATAAGTGTGGGGGAATCATAGGATATAGTTGGCTATTGAGTTAGGAATGGTTGTGGTTGCAGCAACTTGTATCTCTCCTCTACATTTTTCTCTTCTAAACTTGATCTTATTCTAAATAAATAAATGAAAAATATAGTAAAAATAAAAAAGAAATAAAGAAAAAAGGTAAAAGTAGAAAAAAGAAAAAAGAAATAGAAAAGAAAAGGAAGGAAGAGAAGATACCCTAAAAATGAAAAGAAAGAGGAGAGACATAAAAAAAGGAGTGTTGATCTTTTTATCTTGAAAGGAAATAATTGAATGTTTTATGGTTTTAAACTGTGAGTTTCCTTTTGCCTACCCCTAGCCCGAGCCCCATTACAATCAAAATAAAGACTTTTCGGATTGATGTTTGTGTTTGATATGAGTGGTAGAGATTGGATTAGTAAGCAAGCCTATGGTAGATGCCTTACATGAAATGAATTATGGGTATCCTACCTTTGAGTGCTTGAGAGGAAGGAGAGTGGAGTGCGTATCTATCACACTTGTTGATGGTTCTTTGAATTGGAGTACTTGTTGATTTTGGCTAAATATGCAAAGAATATCTTGTCATGAAGTATTATGAGTTTGAAGTTATTAAGTTGTGTTTATTAAAATGATCATTGATATTTTTTACTATTATTTAGGACAATTATCGTTTCCATTGTTTGTTCTTGTATAGTCTAGTGTTCTTTATTATGCTTGAGGACAAGCATAGTTTAAGTGTGGAAAATTTGTTGTATTTAGTTTTTATTGTTTTTAATTGCCTTCATCTTGATTTTGGTTACAAATCCTTATGTTTTGATCCAAGTGTGAGATAAATTGAGTGGAAATAGTGTGACTATTACATGAATGTTAAGTGGATTATTTTGTGAATTTTGCATAAAGGTTGAAGGGAAACTTCACGTAAATTTTAAATGAAAAGAAAAAAAGAAGAAAGGTGGTGACATAACTTGTCACCACTATGACAAGTACCCTCACGGGGTAACTTATTTCCTTTAATTCATCAACTTATTATGTGTTATATGCAGGAGGGAAGGCTCGAAAACCTAGTCCTAAACAAGCTACAAATAGAAAGAGTAAGGGAGGTGGTGACACATTCCATCATACACATCTTTCACACCATAAAGACTCATTCGGGTACAAAAATTGAGAGAAAGAAAGAAGATGGAGAAAAGAAGAGAGAATAGTCGGGTGAGGTGAAGAAGAAGAACAACAGAGAGGTGAAAGTAGAGTTATAATTCAATTGCCTAGGTGATTATCAACCAGAAGCAGAAGGCGAGAGCCAATGTAGAAGGCTTGAGAGTGGTAGAAAATCGTTGCAACTCCATCATCCGATCCTTGTTTGCCTATTTTGTTCCTATAAGTTACATTATTTCTTTATTGTTTTACTGGATTTACTCCTCTGATAGTTTATAGACTCATCCTCTGTTAACTTTTGGTAGTCAATTTCAATTATTTACTTGGTTTATTTCTCACTTTTCTTATACTAATAAAGATGGGATTGAAGTATTGAATATGAAGAATCTTGTTATTTCCAAGATAGACTGATCTCTTTTTTATTAGGATTAATGTAGCTATTTTAGTAAGATATGCATGATTAAGGGACTGTGTTGTTGCCTTATATTTGCTATAGTTTCTAAACTAAGTAGATGTAATAGCATGATCAAACTTTGCATCATTTTGGTATTAAATGAAGGATTGAGATAAGAAGTTTAATATGGAACGAGAAACTATAGACACTTAGGTTAAGAATTAGAAATATATTAACTTAAATGGCAATTAATAGTTTGGTTTCCATAATTAATTTTGATGATAACTTGTCGAATACGAAAGTTAGACTGAGTTTATTATTCGACATGATCTTAAAGGCCAACAGTTAATTTTAGTAAGACGACTACTCAATCATTTCCCCTTAGTCATGAATAGGAGATTAAATTAATGAAATTAAATCTCAAAAGTTTTCCACTTCGATTAATCTATTCATTTTTGCTCCTAGTTAATTCCTTTTACTTTTTATTTTAATTTGGTGATTTTCTTCAAAGCCTTTACTTAACAAATCGAGATAGAGTGTTTAGGATTGCATCTATTTTTTTTTTCAAGGTTAATTTAAGTGAACCAATTTCACCTTCATGAGAGATGATTCTGGGTAATCACTACAACTACCTCGTATACTTATGAGTAGGATAGCCTAGGTATTTTTAGAACTTATTTGGGCATAACAAGACCTAAGGGAAAACCGAGGTTAACAGAACTTATTGTTAACCTACGATTAATAATTGCTAAGAGAGGTATAAGATCAATAATTCAATGAAATATGTTCAACCATTTGTAGGCCGAGATTGAACCAATGACTGGGTCCTTAACGAATTCATCACTTTCATCATTTTTAGGTTGTTTGATTTAATTTGCTTTTGTTAGTTTAGTTTCATTTTATTTTCTTGTTTTAAAAACCAAACTAGACCCCCCCATAACCTAAGCATCAATTATTTTTATTTCAAAAGCTTTACGCACACTCTTTGTAGGATCGACCTAGACTCACCACTGTTATAGTTGTAGGTCTAGTTATTTTGAGTAGTGTTACAACACGTTACCAATATCGAGCAACCTTATAGGTGGTAGCCTCTCAAAGACTCCTGTCCTCTTTACAAATTGCATCACATAGGGCTCAATACATATCGTCCCTATCTTCTTCTCCTTACTCTGACACTAAAAAATTAAGCTAAAGGGTACCTTAAGTGTATCAGTAACTTATTGTTCATATTCCACAGAAAAACACGTCCAATTTCTCAACGACTCTAAAACTATCATGCCTACTCAGCGTATGACTCATAAGGTTGTGGATGTACCTAAGTGAGAGATGTTATAAGGTGGATCCCTTGGATTTATTCAGGTCATATGTACCCTCCTCGTTGATGATGAGCCAGAAGTGATGGGCATACATCCCTATGAAAATTTCTATCCGAAGACTCCCAGTACTCCTGTGCCTCCACGAAATCCCGATGGTAAAGGCCCATCATCACAAAGAAGTATGTGTAGCTCATCCTCACCATCTCTCCAAGTATCGTGAACTAGATTGTGTTTGGATGGTTCCAATCTTAGTGGCCCTTTCCATGAAGAACCTGGAGACCACCTCGAGCTTAAGCACCCAATTTGTGGGCTCCACGATCTTAAAGAATCGAGACTATGCTCCAACGCTGATCAACTCTCGAACATGTTGGGCCAAGTTGATATGCTCCAGCACCTCCCAATCAATGCATCTGTAGGTCCCAAATCCATTCTCCTTAAGCCACTAAACCTAATCGACATTGAATAGTAACATCTTATGTTATGCCAGTGAATATACTATAGTTGAAAGTATTGATGGTGAGTAAGTTCCACTCGGGCTTCTAACCCCTCTCATCTCTATTAACCAACAAAATTAATCCAAATATGCAATTACTATAGCAATTCCTAAAATTGAAAATTCAAGTAAATAATTTAACAAATAAACCTATACTAAACAAAATTAAAAACCTAATTGCAAATTACTAAATTGAGAAGAAATTAAACTAAGAAATTATATCTAATTGCTAGAAAAACAACAAATTAAACCTAGTCTAACAAAGTCATCACAATTCATCATATAGTGAGCGAAATTCGCATACCCAAATCAAATTTCATCTAATTCTCATGTAATTAATCAAAATAATCCAATAATTCATGTGGAAAAGGATAAAATTCAACTTGTAATTGAAATCAAGCACAAAACTTAGTGAAATCACCCAATGATGCAATAATGGTGTAGCCATACTGTTTTAGGTAAACAAGATGAAAACCCTAAATGTTGAACCCCGTTTCTGGAGCCCAACAATCGCTTCCTGATACCGAAGAACGTTAGGCCCGAGTCCCGACCCCCAAGGATAAACCCGGGGTGACCCATCGGGACAGTCGTATGAGAACTAAGAGCAGAAAAGATTGCAATTAAAACAAATCCTAGCGTGGCAGCAAAGAGGAGTTCGCCATGGCGTAAGCCATTCCTCGCCGCGGCGAAGTCACGAAAAGGGGCGCTCGTCGCGACGACATATGGGTTCGTCGCAGCGAACCAAAGGAAGCTCGCTGCGACGACCACTAGCCTCGTCGCGGCAAAGGTCCCAAAAAACATAAATCCGACATCCAACATTCAAAACAAACACATACATTCACATCTATCATCAAGCTAAGCATACTCATACACAAAAGGAGCTTCAATCCTTTAAA
>JANITX010000210.1:25112759-25125437 GCA_027564395.1 Erythroxylum ulei | reverse complement strand
CTGCAATCCTTGGTATAAATTATTTTTTTGACCGGTTTCCAAGGATCGATCCTAGATCGAACGATGAGCCGCGATCAATACCTTTCCTTCTTCTTGCCTTGAGGAAACAAAAGAAGTGACTGATGGTGTCTCTCTATTATCACTTGTTTTTCAATATCCGAATGGAGTTGCTTCCTTGCTACTTGGATCACTGCAGAAGCTTCAGTGTTATATTTGTGTTGATACTTACCTTGTGCAAACCTGAAACCCAAAAAAACAAAACTGGAGGTATATTGTTAGTTTGTAATTTGCTCCTACCTTTACCTTCTCTCGGTGTTTGAGCTGAGATGCTCCATTACTTGGAAGATCAATCTGGAGTTTAAGCTCCCCACTTCCAAGGCTTCATCTTTGAAGGTTTGGGTATTCCTTTCTTTTCAAATGTTGTACACAGTTACTGACAAGAGGATAGGTAAGAAATTAAGGGCACTGGTTCAAATATTTAGTACCTGGTTCAACTACCCTTTTGATATTACTCTTATAAAAGTAAAGAAAGATAGTAATCACAAATTTATGAGATTCTTCGTAATGTGTCAGTCCTTTACATGGCATTATAATTGGAATTTAAGCATATGATTGGAGATGTAGTCCTTTGGATGTATTATATAGCATTCACAAGTTTCTTTGAATTCCATAAACCACAAGTTTACTTGCTTGGCAATTTTTTATCACTTAATTAGTTATTATTGTCTTTTTTATTTGTTTATCATATGATGGATCTTTAGCTTTATAATACTTAACACAATTCACATCAACAAAGCCTATACTTGGCTATTCATACTTTTATAGGATAACTTTTTGACTTTGTTTATGTGCCTTGTTTATTCATATGCATTGCTTATTAATTGATCACCTTTTATTAAGTAATTATATAATTGGAAAAAGCATTCACTTTCACTATTAGGACACCACAATTGTCTTAGCACATAGCTCTTTTTCCCTTTTCCCATTTGAACAACAATTTTATGGAATTGAGGAACTATATAAAAAAGGGGAAGAAGAGCCCTATATGTTAAATTATATACTAGAAATGGTTATGATTCTAGGTTAAGATGAACTGAGGAATTTATTGCTAAAGAACTAAACAAAAGACAATTTAGATATTTTAATGATTATGCCTTCCTCTCAAATGTTCTTTGGTAGCATTTCAAGTGCTCTTCCACTTACTACATCATCATATGAGTTTTAATGGCCTTTATTACCAATTTTGTCTCTTTTAATTTACTAGTGCAAAGGCAAATTATAACAAAAGTTGGATGCAAAACCTAGTATGCAATCTAAATCACTAGTATCTAATGTGAATAATATGGTGAAATATATGTTTTGTTAAGTTTAAGCAAATTAATTTTTCTAATTAATTTCTCCTGTGTTGAGTGATGTTATGCATCTAATTAATTTGTCTTGTGGTGAGTGTTGTTATGCATCTAATCATCTCATTCATGGAATTTTTATTTCATATTGATTAATTTTAGTTGGTGGCTCTCTTATTTACTTTGTTAAATGTGATTTAGGATTCTCCTTTTACAATTCATTTAACTAATTAGTTAGCTAATATATTTTATAAGATTGAATATAATTTATAATATTTTAAATCACTTAATGATGCTTTAATGATCATCTATGTTGATTGCTTCAAATGGATAAACACATTCCTTCAATAGAGAGTTTTAATATGGTATCAAACGAATACTAGTAGAGATTTCTAATTTAGTACTAAGTGAAGCAATGATTCAAGTTAAAGGAGTAACTTAATTGAGAAGTGATGTCTAGAATCACTTCAATAAAACTAGATCAATGGATGGAGTAGAAAAGGACAAATGTAAGTATTTCCATGAGATGTTAGCCGAGAGTCCTAAAGGTGGAACATCTCATTTGAAGTGACATATAGAGTCATTTAACATAAAGAAGATCATAATAAAAGGTTAAACATTTTTTATTTATAATTTAATAAGAGGGAAGAACAAAATGTCTATCACAACTTATGACAACAACAAATCAAATTCTTTGCTAGCTAAGATGATTACTAGTGATGAACGGTCACCCTCTACTATTGATAGTAGAAAATTTAGAATGTTTGTCGCCTCACTTCAACAGACCTACAGGATCCTAACTCAAAATAACTTAAAGAAAAATATTTTAAAGATATATGAGGATCAAAAGAAAGAAATATTAATACATTTTCGAGTATTAATAGATGGGTAGCCATCACATCAGATATATGGACAGTTGCCAAACAAAAGAAGGGTTATGTAGTGGCGATTACACATTAAATTAATAATAATTGGACTTTATGTAGTCGATTATCAAGGTAAATTATATTATTTAATATTACTACCATTTATTTATTTATTTAAAAATAAAGAAAATTGTATTAGTGAAATGAGTTTTGGAATTACATTAGTAGATGGCCTAGTTATTAACCTTTATATCCCAAACAATTATGAAGGGTTCAAATGAAGCCAAGTGTTAAGATGATCTTGCACCACGAGTACCATGTGCACCATTATTTATTGATTATATTATAATTGATATTTTTCACACCTTTAAATGGTAGGTTGTTTATGTGTCGGAATCATTTATAAGTAAAAGGTTAACAACTGTGTTAAGGGATAAAAATCAGGATTGCGATAGTCAAACTCTAGTTTTAGGTTTAGCTTTAGATTCAGCTTATAAGACTAGTGTTAATTCCGCATTTGCAAAATTCATCAAAGAGAAAAAGGCTAAGACTTCTTACAATAATGTGGAGTTGGAAAACTATTTGAAGGTAAGTGTTGTGGTCAAAGTTAAAAGTTTGAAGTTCAACGTATTGCTATAATGGAAGAAATATGGAAGCACTTTTATAATAATGCAATAATTACACAAGATCTCATAGTAATTTTAATATCTACTGTTGCTTCAGAGTCTGTTTTTAGTATTGGTGATCTAATAATTAGTCTTCATCATTCTTAACTTCATCCTAATATTGTAAAATCTTTTATATGTTCTCAAAATTAGTTAGATGATGGAGATATTAAGGGTAATCATATATTAGATTATCTTATATTGTCTTTTTTATATTAAAATAGATACGAATATGAAGATTAGTCTTTCAGCTAAAAATTTCTTTAAAAAAATATTCAATGATGAAGGTATATTTAATTTTTGATTATTATACATTGAATATTCATTTAATACAATTGTCGCATAATTAGGTATAATTTACATGATAATGTTTCTACACGTGGATAAAGTGGTGTGAACTATTGACAATCCTAATTATAATAATTAGTTAACCTCCTTCCTCTATTTTAGATTTGTTTTCTTTAATCTTTGCTTTTGGATTTACTTTTTTTTCATATCATTACTTTTCTTTTTTACAGTTAAAGATATAAATCATTACATGTGTGTTTTTATATAGGTTAACAAATAAAACTTTATACAATTATCTCTACCCATTTATGGTGATGATGATTTAGTTTTAATCACAAGCGTATGATGTAGCTATAGCTAGCACTTATCAGTATGATTCAATTCCACAAGAACTAAAATTACTACTACTTATCATCTTTCTATTGTCTAATCTAACAAATTATGGTGATTACGATTAATCAAATTAAAAATTAAACTAAAATAAATCAACATAATTGATTAACTAGAATGAAGATAAAACTAGGAAACATTCAAAGAAGACAATGGTACTTGGATTTTGAATCCTAACTAGGATTACTTATGCAATCATAATTTTACTATTTAATTTAATATATAGTTTATTCGATTGTGAAAATTCTTCAATTTTAATAATATCTTTGTCAAAACTATTAACATCTAATCCTCGGTTGATTAACTGAAATTTCTTTTTAGTTAAAACTCCTCAATTTTCTTTAATCGATTTGTAAATATCAATATTAGGTTTAACCCTAATCTAAAGGATTTATATCAACCTATCTCTAGATTTGCATACAACTCCTTTCAATTATAGTATATCTATTCATATAAAAGGATTTCTCATTCTTTATGACATGAAATCATACATGAATCAACATGCCAACACTATTAATTCAAGAATAATTAAGAACATATAATTGAATCTTAATGAAATTAAAGAATAAATTAAATAACATAGGATAACCACAAGGTCTATCCCGGAGTTCATCTAATCCAACTACAAACAAAGGTTCAATTCATAATCATATAATACATAACATCAAAACTAAAGAAAAAAATTAAATATAAAAAACATGATGAAATCCCTTTTAATCTTTATGAAATCTACTTTATATTGATAGAAGTCTACATTAACTATGTTTACTTTCTTATTATTTGTTTTCTCTATTATTTTAAGCCATCAATTTTTATCTTCGTTTTGACCTTTTATAGCTTAAAAATTAAGGTTTCTAAATTGCATATGATCATCCATATGGTCGTGTGCATGACTATTTCTCTCAATCTCACTTTAATTCTTCAAAAATTATCATAAAAACATAATTCTAGAAAGCTACACAGTTTTGGACACAACCGTATTCACCTCCATACGATTGTGTCCTTTAAGGACAACGTCAATCCTTCAAATTTTTGCTTCAATTCCATCCAATTTCCACTATTTTTGACTCATGAAACAGTCTAATGTAAGAATAAGGCTGCGTACTATCAGACCTTTCCAGACCCTGCTTTATTGTAAGATTTTAAACTTAGTGTGATGATGATAGTGATAAGAGTATTGTTATAATTAGTTTTGCGCCCATCTTCTTGTTTAATGCATCAAGAAACAAGTTCAAGTATCAAGAATGTAACTTGTGAGAATTCTAATTTTATACGTTCTAAGCTATAAATCAATATTTGTAACTTAGAAAGTGTTTGTATTATAACTCTTCTTTTCATTGGTAATAATATTTTTTTGTGTGTTTTATCTCTTTCAAATTGAATTACCATCTTGCTATATTTATCTAATCATTCCAACGCTCGTAAGAATAAGAATATTAGACATAAACTAGTAGATTGGAATTGGATAATGGAAACAAAACAAGGTGGCAATCGTATGTCATTGGACAATGGAAGCTGATAAGTTCATGGTAAAGGACCATGCATCACAATATTGGTGCCCTACTTCAATTTACAAGTAAAGTTAAAAACATGGTGATTTATATAAAAATGATGAAAGAAATAAAACAATATTTGTGATCACTTCCCTCGATCATACACCAACCAACCAATTATAGTTACAGCATTAGCCTCCATTTTTGTTAGCTTTACAAGTACGATTGACTGTTAACAGAGCCAAGACGATATACTTTCCCATATTTTTTCTTGTTGCTACCTCTACCACAAGTAATTGAAATTTCGCACCCGAAAGCATTACCGAAGCACGAAAACAGCCCTCCACCGTCTGACTTCCGCCTCTGCTGGCTCCGCCTGTTCGACCTCGATTGCTCCTGACTATTATCCCTATCGTAAACCGAGGGAAGCTCAGCTCTCCATCTCTCTAGTTTCGTCCTTAATCCTTCCACACTATCATTTTCTGTCCAGTCGTCAAGTATTGAGCTCCCTGCACCCTCTACATTGTTTGCAGCCGTGTTTCCTGGTGTTTTTATCAATCCTTTCGCAATTGCTGCTGCCACCACCGAAGCTGAAGGCCCCACGTCGGAGCAAAGAGATCCATTGACCATGCTGCCATTGCAATTCCCTCCATTTCCAATATTCTTCTCTTTGTGATTGGGTTTCAATGCAGAACTAATCAACGATCCGCCACCAACAACTGAAGACCCTCCGCCACCACGACCTTTCACACCAAATTCGTCAGTTTGTGTGGTGATTTCAGATCTGTCACTCTTGGACCGACGCAACTGCGCTGTCTTCTCCTCTATGCTCTGTTTGTTATTTGTTTTCGCATCTATAAGCTCATTGAATCCTATTGCAGACGCGCTAAGTTCTGTTAACAGAGGCATGCTACGCATTGTGTTGTCCAGAATCTGCACGCCCATGTTAAGGATACCTTGAGGCCTGCCTGATGGTCGACGAACCTGAAGCGCAACGAAGTGCATCTTGGAGTTGTTGTTATGAGAAGGAAACAAATTGCTGATAAGAACCCGGACAGAACCTATCTGAACATCGCGCAACCATGCAGCCGCGAAGATTTCAATCATGATGGCGGACGTTTCAGCGTTCAGGAATGTGTCGTCAACGCGAAACACGAACTTTTCATTCCATTGTGGGTTGATGTGGCCATGTTGATCCACCTTAGTCGTCAGCTTTCGTTCTTGATGGACCCAAACAACAGCATAGGTGCGCATGGACTTGGAAACAGGAGCCAGGTCCTGAGCAGATATGACATTGATTTCTAAAAGTTGAAAAGGATGACCATTGTAAGGCATAGTTGTTGGTACGGCAGTGATATGAAAACGTGGTATATTCAGAGCTTTTTTTTTTTTTTTTTCCCTCTGGATCACTGCCAGATCCCAGAGGCTAACGCAAATTGGAAAATGGCATGTAAGGGCTTCTGCTAGGTTTTGATGTTTATAAGTGATTTGAATTTGGATGTATAGTTTTTGCGGTTTTGGCTCCTCTCCAATGAATCCTGATAAATTAAGCCAAACCGGTTATAATCTGCAAGTTTTCTACCAACATTATGTTTCAGTGGTTCTTTTCTTTCTGTTTATGGTTACAAATGCCTCCGCAGTTTATTTTTAGCAAAACCCCTTTAAATTAACATGAACAACTGACTTGTCTTATTGCACTATATGTATTAACTGGAATTAATCTATGATATGGAGAGTAACTAAAAATAAGCAAATGAAGTTGATACTATCATTTTGTTGTGTCATTCCGGATAATCTAAGCGGAATTCAGTTTATCAGTTTTTACCACTTTGTATGCCATGCCAGCAAATATTTCAGAACATCCTTTAACAGATTATCAGCTTCATTTGACCCTTCGTAAGTCCTGATGATTATGTACATTTCAAGCAATGGCCATTTAAAGACTGAAATGCTTAATCATTAAAAAAAAAAAAAAGAACTAACTGCATTTCATGGACTTCTCATGCAGTCTGATCTGTAGGGTACTGTCGCTCACCAGTGGCATTTAAACTGAAATTATGCGTGGTCCAACATCATTGCATCTGGGAAGACTCCACAGATAAAAACTTGATGTATCCTTGTCAGCATATGTTTTCAAAACAGGACAGATTAGGGAACTTGTTTGACGCATAATTTGACATGTTTTAGTCTTTTCTCTATAATAAAAGTAGACCAAGGCTTCAAATGGCCCTTTACTCAAGTGCCACTATACCAACTCTTCTTCCATTTCTGTTGTTCTCTTTTTGTTGCATCCCCCTCGGAAGTTTTATGCCCGTAATCTTTTATGATTTCTTGATCCGGATAAGGGCACAGGTTTGGGTAAGAGTTAATAATGAATGGCCTTCAATTCATGACTCTCCAATGACAAGGCACCAATAATTAGCGCTTTAAGTAAGATATCGTGTCCAAGATTGTAGGAGATGAAACCCTTCTTTTCATACTCCATGAGTAATAGAGAAATTATAGAATATCCTGTCAACAAAATAATGAAAACAGGAGCAGAAAAAATGACAACTTTTCTTGGTGGGATTCTTCTTAAACAAATTATTGACTTTTTTTTTTTAATTTATTAAACGATGGATTAAACAAGGACTTGAGCATGTATACATCAATAACTCATATCTTCTTTTTTTTTTTGTTCACAAAAACACTAAGAAAGTCACGGGGCATCATACAGATAGGTAGAAAATAACATGGATTGAAATTTAATAAAAGAAATCAAAATGTTCTTTTATTAAATTTGTGAAATCATAAGAATGTGTGAAAATTTCTCAATCCATTAAAGGTAGAATGAAAGCTAATTAATAGAAAAGAAGAAGATTTGCCTGCAGGTAAGCCCTCTTTAATTGGTTAGAAAGTTATGGGCTTAAAATTTCCTAATATAAAATTATTTATTAGAGACCAATCTGTTCCATAAACTTATGATTTTGGCCTTCTTGAAACCAAAGATCAATGTTGGTTAACATAATAATGACTTTCGTGCCTTGTTTGGTTATTGCCTTTCCATCAACAACCTTACTAACCACTACAGTGGTAAGATTCTTGTTTCTTAAAATTTCTATTAATATGCTGCAAACTATTACCCAATTGATCAATTTAAGATTACATTCTCCTTTTTTCCTATCAAAGGTTATGCACCAAACAATATCTCTTTAAGGAGAGCTCTTTGATATGATCTTGTAGCTATTAGTCTCAACACTTACAAAGTTTGGATCATATTAACACCCATTTAGAATCTAGTGAATCTATTAGAGGTAATGATAGATGAAACCTAGACATGAAAGAGCTTAGTAACTTCTTTTTGCCTAATCATCGAGTGATAGGTTAGCAAGTTCCTCACTTAAAGTAACAAACAGGTTATAAAAGTGGTTATTCAAAAGAAACTTGATATTGCTGTAGTAAATTTATCCTCTTACCTGAACAACTTTGAGCCTCCACATGCCCTTTATCCTTCTCTAATTATTTACAAGCTAAGAAGTCACCTTTCAAATTTGAGAATATTCTTATTTATGTGAAATAGTGAAATTAAATAACTTCTTTTCCACAAATGTGTCCAAAAGTTTAAGCCAATCAAACATAAACTTGAAAAAATTCAGCGTCATTAGAATTGATACAAAATTGCTAACCTTAATTAATTTATGGAGGAATTGTTAAAAACTTAAGTACAACTCAATCTTATGCTACTTAATGACTTCTTCAAAATTAGAACAAGAAAAGCTAAAGTTTGATCATTTATAGCATTAGAGCCAAAAATCACTCATGAGCACTTGATTGAAGGATAGATTCAAATATTGTATGTTCTATAATTTAGTATTAATTAGGAAAATTTTCAACAAGATTGTTGCCCTTGATGGTTTTGTAGGTATTTCTACTTGTTAAGCTGACATCGAAGAAATAGCTTACTCTGATTTCAAATATTTGTTGAAAACTTTCAACAATTCGAAATGTCAAGAGAAGGCTTTGCCAAGATGATCAAAAGCTGAACCTAGGTAGATCGTTAAACAAAATTAAAATAGATGCTGAGAAATATGTGTCTAACACCAACTTTAACAAAGTTTAAGAATAGGTGAGCGAAATGACTTTTTATTCATAATGCTTGGCATATCGAATACCCTATACAGGAAGTCCGGATCTTTTGTCCAAGATTAGCCTGACAAACTCTGTCTAATATTAAAACGATATCGTTTTTGTTAAAAATTTAAGAGACACGTCTGGACTTTGCAGTACAAGTCGCCTACAGTCGTAACAAAATTTGCACTTCTGAATTTTAGTTTCAACGTTAACTATTCCACTTCTACTAATACATAATTTATTTGTGTAATGTATTTAGTAAATTATTTATTTATTTATTTTTCATTTATGTACATAATAAATTATTTGTCTTTATTCTAAAAGTGCCTTAATTGTTGTTTTTTTTTGTTTAATTCTTTTTATCTTGATGATGAGTATAAACATATATTTTTATCCTTATTATTATTAAGAACAAAATTAATAATAATATTATTTAATATAATTAATAAATAAAAATTAAATAACAATAAGAATAATAGTAAGTAGAAAATTTATAGTTATCATAATTTTAAAAAATTAAATTAATAAGAATAATTAAAGAAACATGATAATAATTAATAAAAATATCATTTATAATAATAATAAGGAATATAAAATTAGTAAAAATAATAATAATTATAAAATAAAAATTATAAGGAATTTACTAATAAAAATAATATTAACAGCAATAGCAATAATAATAATAATAATAATAATAATAATAATAATAATAATAATATTTAACGGTAAGTCGAAGATTAATTAATAAGAATAAGAATATTTATATTTCGTTAGTATATTTTATCCATTTATGATTAATAAAATAATAATAATAATATTATTATTATTTTAATAATAATAATAATTCAATTATTTCTAAAATTACATTAATAAATTATTTATATTATTATAATAAATTTCCTTATTGTTATTATTTTTATTCAAAATAAAATTTTTAAGTATTATTATTATATTTAGTATTATTATAAAAATGGCAAGAAAGGAAGAAAACGAAGGAAGAAAACATACATACGAGGTCGCGATCGCGACATTCCATGTTGGACCTCGTTTCTGGAGCCTAACATTCGGAGTCATAAAAACGTGGGCAACTCATTTCTTCATCTTCAGGATAGATTTTGGGAAACCTCAAATCGGAATTTCAATTTGGCTTCTTTAGGACATTTTTCCCCCATTGTCTTAAGTTTCTAATGACACCAAAATCATTCAATTTGGTTCAGAAATCTAAAGGCTATGGTCCAAACACTTTCGGATTGTTGTTATACTGAAACAGTACACTATACTCAACTTCCATCCAGAAATTGAAAGTCTTAGAGACTGAATTAAAATTGATTCCTTCAGATAATTTGTAGCTCTATGTCTCTAGTTTATTTAGAGACAAGAATAATTGCAATTGGAGCTCTACAGATTAAGATATCACCAAAAGGCTGAAGCATGTTTAGTAAAAATATCCAACTCACACTCTTCCAACCGATCCCCTCACTTTTATTCAATCAATCCTTTTCAAGTTAATACCAAAAGCTATAAATTTTTGTGGAGAGATAGAGGAATGTGTTATAAATCCAATTCTTCAAAAATCATGTCATTTTGAGGTCAGACGAAAAAGTTATGGCCAAAAGAGTGAGAGGTGTTTAGGTCAGGGGGTTGCGGAGTCGCGATCGCGACTTTCGCGAAATTTCCGCAAAATTGCGATTTCGACTTTCTTTTTTTCTCTTTTCTTCCTCCAACCTATTTTGATAAAAAGGGGCATAACTTTCATTACAAATATCGGATTAAGGTCATTCAAATATTGTTTTGAAGAAGACTTCTAGACCTACAACTTCCATGAAGACCTCAAAAACAAATTTTACCCCTATAAGGGTTAAAATTCCCAATCAATGTAGCTATCCCGAAAGTCCATCTTATTCAGCATCACAAACTTCTAATAATCATATCTCCCAACTCTGATGTCCAAACATTTCATACTATATATCATTGGAAAGCTAGAAAGATAATCTACAAATTCCAAGAAGACAACTTTGTCTAATTCTACCTGTATCGATTCAGTTTTTCCCCGCAAAACATAATTTCTACACCTATGGAAGACTTGAAATAAGAAATGTACAACTACAAGATGACTATACACATTGGAAACTTCTTCAATTCTTCATTCATTTCCAAATCAAAATGAAGTAGCTGTCCTGAATGTTCCTCCTATAAGGGTAAAAATTTCATAATGAAGTAGCTGTCTTGAATGTTCCTCCTATGCAACATCAAAGACTTCTAAATATCATATCTCTTAACTCCAATGTCCAAAATTTTCATACTTTATATCAATGGAAATTTAAAACAAAGATCTACAACTTTCATGAAGACATCATTGTCAAAATCTGCCTAAATCAATACAATAAAATCACAGAAGTTCAGAACCAGATTTTCCCTAGTTTATCTTATTTCTGTGCTTCATTTCAGCAAACTTCTCTTACGTTTTTTCTCCAAACAAGGGCGGACGCTTCCGCGACCCACAAGTCCTCCTCCCAGCCTGAACATGTTTCACTATTTTGACAATAACTTTGTCATCTAACCTCCAAATGACATGATTTTTGAAGCGTTAGATTCACAACACATTCCTCTATCTCTCCATACAAATTTATAGCTTTTGGTTTTCAATAGAAAAATATTGATCGAATCAAAGTAAGGGTATCAGTTGGAAGAGCATGAACTAGATATTTTACTGAACATGTTCTAGTATTTTGATGATATCTTAATCTATAGGATTCCAAATAAAATGAATTTTAATTTGGAGTAAACTAGAGATATAGGCCTACAAATTGTATCAACAAGTCGAATTTTGATTCTTACTCTAAGATATTGAATTTCTGGATGGAAATTATACATAGTACATTATTATTGAATGTGAATAACCTGATAACGTTGGAGGTATATCTTCCAAATTACTGAACCAAATTGAGTGATTTTAGTGTCAATGGAAAGATAAGACATAGAGGAAAACTTTTCTAGAAGAGAGTATGACCAAATTACATCAGTTTCGCTTTCTAATTAAATGTGAATAGTAGACCTGAAAGTGTGACTTAGAAAAAATCTAAAGTGAGTCATGAGAAAGGAATAGAGATTTTAATGGTTTAGTGAGGCATAAATCTAAGTATAAATTAGAGTTAGATGAGTTTTGATAAGAGATTGATTTTGTGATGAAATTGATGGACAAATACCCAGGATTATCATGAACATGCATTGTACATAATTCATTTCATACATGTGCATTATTGAGCATGAGATTTGATTGTGTTTAGGTGAGAGAGGAACCGTTTCATAGTCACATGCACGTCGACATAAAGCCTTCTCCCGGCTTTATATGATTAGATGCATATATGTTTGATTGTATGGCTCATCGCCAATGGCTATAAATATATTAGCCACTGAGCTGTGTTGCTCAACCCAATATTTTTTCTACTCCTCAGGTGCAGATCGAGAAGATCAATGATCTTTGCAAGCATTTGGACAAATTCCAAGATAATTAGCTTTT
>JANITX010000210.1:25078339-25090309 GCA_027564395.1 Erythroxylum ulei | reverse complement strand
AAATTAATCTATCAAATCTCATAATTCATTTAAATCATGCTTAATTCATCAAGAAAATTTCGGGGGCCAACAATAATCCATTTCTTTTGATTAGATAATAAAAGAACTAAGGATATGTGCAAAATAAAACTAATACAAATTTATAAAATTAGATAATAAAAAAGTATGTCGGGCCGGAGTGTGGGGCCCTAAGACGGGCGTTTCACCTTTTGAGTCCAAAATGATAAAAAAAAAGTAACGCACGCAAAAGCAATGTTTGAAATAAGAGAGCGGTGCGGTGTGGGAAACCCAAAATACAAGACGTCTCACACGTTCTCTCTCCCTCCTCCCAAAAAGCAACTGAAACGTTTCGCCGGATATCTCGTGGGTTCTCTCTCCAGATCACTACTGTGATTTTATTAGTAATCTAATTATGTTTATCCAAACCTCATTGTGTGTTAGGTTTATAGATTTCTGTTTCCGACTGTCAGTCCCTGTTTGTCTCTGTGTCGAAAGAAACTCCATTTTTCCTTGTATGCATTCCTAACTGAACCCAAAGAGCCAATAGGTTAGTGTGCTCTGTAATAAATTTCTTATTTATGATTAATGTTTGATTCTCTTTGAGACTGAGTTGTGTGTTTTGCTCCTTGATATTGCTTTACTTACAATTTGTCGGAGAACGAATGGCTGTTCTGTGTTGAAGTTCAGCATCAATTTGATTTGGGTAACCATCTTGATACCATAAAGTTTAACTGTTACCGAAGGAAGTGAATTTGGAACCCAATCCATAGTCATGTAAACTTTGTTGTTTCTTTATCCTAAAATATGTTACTTGTTTGTTGATGATTGTATATAATATATGTTTAATAACACTAGAATTATTTGTATGTTACAATTTTGCAAAAATAGAAGTAGCACAATCTGCATTTTTGATTATCTAATGGCATATCGAACTCCATCTGTCTGTGAGTACGAGTAACCTTTTGCTATAGTTGCTTAAGTAGGTGCAAAAGTATGAGTTTGTAAGATTGTTTATGATTACGATAATTGCTATACTTATTCCAAATAAGCTATTGCCTCATTTTACATAATTTTGATTCTTATGACTAATTCCGATGGAAATCCTTTAACTTTCAAAATTTCTGTAAGGTTCTGTAATTCATTGTTGACCAATCCAACTTTTAACTTCATTTTTCTGGACCAAATTAGTTTAATTATGACTGCTCAGAGTTTGAGGTGCATACAGGCATAAATAATAGTATGTACTCTTTAACAATTATGTTCGCAAAAATTTGGCCAATTTAACTTCTAACTTCATTTTTTCTGGACTAAATTAGTTTAATTATGACGTACTCAGAGTTTGAGGTGCGTACAGGCATAAACAATAATATGTTTACATATCTGGGCATGCGATTCACGTCCTGTTTACTTGTACTGATTGATAAAACAATAAACTTTCATATATATGTGTTAGGTCCATGGTGTTTACGCAATGTAAATGCTCATCTATGGACATACATATACAAACACTTATGTATCTAGCTTTTGGAACTTCATATGTTGCATGCTGCTTTGCAATTTTATTTTTTCATTTGGAATTTGTTGACTGAAATTTGCATTATTGGATTGCTGGGGTTAAAAATTATAGATTGCAGTTCTTAAAAGAGAAACATAAATTGATGATCTATTACCTCCAATTGTGTTAGAGAGCCTGACATGATATTTATGAACTCATTAATGCAATTGCTGGTCGTTCATATTTGTATTACCTATTTGCAAATCCTTGTAGAAAAACATTTTATGTCAACTGTTGGAAGTTTGGACCTGTGTATATGGAACCTTTGTATGTGACTTTAACGTTCTTAGTTACAGGTCTTGAAGACGAAAAAGCAGGTGCTTTTTGGTTTTCATAAATCGGGAAGGTAACACCTTTTTAACTGCATATATGGCCAGTAACAACAGACTTAGCAATGCTTTTAAAGTGACAAGAGCTTTGGATATCCCCGATGATGAGGTCAAACCAGTGCTGGAGGAGCTACTGAAGGTGTACAAAAATTGGGAACTTATAGAAGCAGAGGATTATCGGGTGCTCATAGATTCATATTTTGAATTGAAGGAAAGTAAGGTAATCTTTGACTATGCAATTGCATAGCCACCTCAGTAAGTTTAATTGCTTCTGAAGATGGCATATGTTCTCATGTTCCACAGTGACATATCAAGTTCCTGGCCTCATACTTTTTTTTAACTGATCAGGGAATAGATGATCAAAATGATATTCATATGAAGGATGATAAGTGTGGAAGGCCTGCTAAAAAGTTGTGTGTTGAAGACAAAGAAGAGCATGTGTCCTCTGCTAGAGATAAGGTAAACCAAAATTTATCTCGGATAGTAGATGATAACAAATTTCTGATGAATGATTGTGCATCTGAAAGACATAAGAAAGTGCATGTTAAAGAGAAAGAAGAGCAGATGTCTTCTTCCAGAGACAAGGTAAATCAGAATGTAGCTTTGGCAAAAGATGGAGATAAAGTTCATATGAAGAATTATAAATGTGAAAAACCTCCTTCTAAGAAACTGCTTCCTAAAGAGAAAAATCAGTTATGTTCTACCGGCAACAAGGTAAGTCAAAATATAGCTCGGGTAAAAGATGGTGACGTCGAAATTACCACATCTACAGTGACCTCTGATCCTCACGGAAGCAAAAGAAGTGAACTTCCTGTGAAAGAGCTTTTCTCTAAATTTAAAAATTCAACTGCTGAGACAGCATTGCTTAAATCGAATCCTAAACACAAACTTTATGGAAATGGCCCTTCTCTTCCTCTGGGAAAAAAGACATGTAATTCTTATAGCATAGAGCCGACTGTTGAAGGTACGAAACAAATCGCCAATGACTCGACAAAATCTTCGGTTAAAAAAGTTAGTGATAGACGTCACTGTCTTGGTCCAAATAATGAAGCATCAGGAAGTAGTAACTCAAATATGGTTTCAAGAAAGAAGGCTTTGAAGGTCTCTAATGTTCACCAGAAAAGATCTATTTCTGGTGAAAATAGAAACAAACATCGGCTAGGTGATATTACAAAAGGTACAGAAAACATCAAAATTTCATTAGTAGGAAATGGGGAGCTCCCAAAGTTTACTTACATTCCACAAAATATAGTCTATCAAGGTGCTTATGTGCATATCTCACTTGCCCGGGTTTCGGACATGGGCTGCTGTTCAAGTTGTTCTGGAGATTGTCTGTCATCTTCAATACCATGTGCTTGTACCAGTGAAACTGGTGGAGAATTTGCTTACACACGCGAAGGCCTTCTAAAAGAGGGATTTCTGAACACTTGCATACTTATGAAGCATAACCCTCAAGATCACCATTTTGTGTTCTGTCAAGAGTGCCCCATAGAAAGAGCCAAGAATGATTATATACCTGAAGACTGCAAGGGGCATTTGGTTAGAAAGTTTATTAAAGAATGCTGGAGAAAATGTGGATGCGACATGGCTTGTGGAAATCGAGTGGTGCAACGTGGTATTTCATGCAACTTGGAGGTTAGATGATCTATGAAATCTTAGAAGTGGTTCTGATGAAAATACTTTTCTTATATATGTTAACCAATGAGCTTGAAATAAAATGCTGGCCCACACATTTAGCAGTAGGGTTGTTTCTTGCCTTTCATTTATTGGATCCAAAATTTGCATTCCCTCTTACAAAGATGCATGTTGCTGGCATGCTTTGTTTCAGGTATTCTCGACTGCTGAAGGTAAAGGCTGGGGTGTTAGAACACTTAAAGACTTGCCCAAAGGAACCTTTGTTTGTGAATACATTGGAGAAATAGTGACGAATATGGAATTATATGAACGAAATCTGAAAAATAATGGTAGTGACAAACATACATATCCTGTCACACTTGATGCAGACTGGGGATCAGAGAAGGTTCTAAAGGATGAAGAAGCACTTTGTTTGGATGCAACATTTAGTGGAAATGTTGCAAGGTTTATTAATCATAGGTAATAATTATTGTCTGTATATTGATTGATTTGATGTGTATAATGATTGATTTTACGGATAGATTGGCAGAATAGCATGTGGAAGAAAATCAATAAATTGGAGGAAGCATTGTGAGAATGATAAGGGAGATCAAATGTGCAAATTGGGAAAATTTTCAATGGATTTTTTCTTATTTTCTTGATTCTAAGCACAGCTCTGGTAATCCTATTATGATCTGAGACCATGGAACTTGGATGAAAGTTGAAGTTGGAGCAGAAACCAAACTTTAAGTAACATTCAATTTTCAATGAACATTCTTAAGAAACTTCATTGATTAAGTTGACAAGGCTATTCTGTTTTGATTTGTCATTCATGTACTCATAGGACCTCCTTTAACTTTCAACTGTGATCATTCATCTTTATTAGTTTTCTTTCCTCCTTTACAGATGTGAAGATGCAAACTTGATTGACATTCCCGTTGAAATTGAGACTCCAGATAGACACTATTACCATGTATAATCCCAATGGCTTTGTTTTTACATACTTTTGCATGGTTAATTGCCGGAAAATGAAAATTATTCTTATCTTCTTGTTTAAGTTCATTAGAAGATCTGATCTCTGATCCTAATTGCAGCTTGCTTTTTTCACCACAAGAGAGGTAAATGCTTTGGAAGAACTGACTTGGGTAAGTGCTTTTAGCAGTAAACTATCTGATTGTATAGATGAACGTGTAAATCAGATAATAGAAAACTGGCAAGCGGACTTTGTTTGTGAAATTTTCAACCACAAGAACTCAAAAACTAATCCATGTCTTAGGAGGTTTTCTGAAAGCACCAACACCATAGGGGGACTTTTGAGTGTATTTTACCTACATACAATATTTTTATTGATTATTAGAGAGACATCTTAGTAATCTAAAATGAATTTTTATAAAGATAATAGAATGAATAAAAGATATGCATTAAAATTTCAAATTTTAAAATTTTTTCTGCTATTAAATTAGTATTTATATTATTTATCTTTAAATTAGAAATAAAGAAATTAAAGAAAGCATTAGAATTTATGATATTAAGTCAAATTCTTGAGATCCTGATCCTTAATAAAGTTTGATGTATATTAGTGAAGACTTCATAATTTTTGCCTAAAGTAATTGACATAACCATGAAAATTGGTACTCATTTTTCTACTATACATCTTTTAGTCATTTAATACTGCCATTTGGTAACTAATTTTTGGTAAAGTTTTAGGTGTCATAATTTCAAGCACTCCAAAGTTTACTCAAGCGTTAGAAATATACTTGATTCTTATACTTTATTGTTTGAAATACTTTGTCTTGCTTATTGCATTAATTCTTACTTAGATGCCAACATATGATTAAGATGAAGATTAATGTTAGAGATAATATTTTACTCAATTTCTTACCAAATGTCATAATTCGGTTAAATTGTGCATTTACAACTCTAGTCATGAGTAAAACTAGGTGAGGTTCTCAAGGGGTGTGGCTCGATGGTTGAGAACGGGGCTTGACTTCGGTTAGGTCCCAGGTTCGATTCCATGCTAGCCTCTCTTGTAAGAGCTTGGGGCAACCGAGGTTTTACCTATAAGTGGAGAACTAGTTGGGTCCTCGATGATGAGGTGCGCCCGCTTGGCCCACCTGTGAAGTGGTGCGCCAGTTGGGCCCTCGGAGAGGTGTGCCCGCTTGGCCCGCCTACGGAGTTTCCTCGAATCCAAAACAAAAACTAGGTGAGGCCCATGAATGAAAAACTAGTGATTGTCCATGTAGGATTCTTAGGTAAACTTTTAGTATCTTAGTTACCCAATTCGAGATAATGCCATGTTTAGTAATAATTCTTCCTGTTTCACCTTGATTATGTCTCAAGAAACAAAAAATTGCATGTGCCTGTTTTATTTTATTTTATTTTTGGATGCATAAATAGAAATTTGATGGAAATAACTGTTACTGTTATTTGTATGAAATTGTTTTCAGGACTATGGAATTGACTTCAGTGACCATAATCATCCAATAGAGGCATTTTCATGTCTCTGTGGAAGTGCATCTTGCCGAGATATAAAACAAAAAGGTAATCATTATATTAGTTAATATTACAAGTTTCATCTGGAAGAATAAGAAAAGCTTGGACCATCTGTCCCATAATACTCTTCTTAGCTTGTTACTGTGGTTATTTTGTCTTAGGGAACAGATTACACTCTGTGAAAAGATGATCATTTTGGGAGCGGAGAACAGAATTTTATGACTATGATCTTATAGTCATTAATGGCGACCATCTTGCTATGATTATCAGCCATTCAATACTGCAGTCTGAATCTGGCGATTCCTGGATTTTTGATGGCTAACGCTACAATACGGCAGATGAAATTTTTTGGTACACAGAATGGCCCATTGCAAATCTTTAACGGGATGACTGCTGGTTATTTTAGTGAAAGTCTACAGAAAGCTTCTTTTTGGGGGTGTGACAAATTTAGTGGCCCGTTTTTCCAGAACATACAGCCAATTGGAGAACAGTTTCAGATTATGGCACTGATTATATGGCCAGGACCTACTAGAGCCTTAGGTCCGATACCATTTTTGCTGTATTTTGTTCCCAGTTTCTAGAGAGAATTACTAGTATTATTGACTAGCAGAATCATGTTCATCTTAGTTCCTAACAATCACGTTTCTTTGTCCGCCATTGTAATAAAAGAAGGTACTAGTGCTTAGTCAAATTTGGAGTTTGGCATGGGATGCGTCATGCGTGGAGAATGTGTTTTTTTCAGTCTTTGAATTGTACACCTGAAGTTATGAGGTTGGGGCGAACGTGATTTATCGACTAATGATCTCTCTTTTGGTATTGGATAGAAATGAATCTCAAATTGGCACTTTTTCTTTATTAAAAATAGGTCGCTACAAGAACTGTTTTAGTGTGAATCTGATATTTGTAATCATTTATATACAAATTTAAGCATTCTTTTTTAATTTTGAGCAAATGCGCCAACAACTCTCGTGAAATTAGTTTTGCGGAATAAACTTGAATAGAATACAGGAGGAAAGTGAGACATTAAGATGCTACAGTTGTCAAAGTGTTTTTCAGGACAATTCTTCGAGTGTTAGAATCTTAATATCAGAACAAAACAGCCAAAAATTCCCTCGTTTATTATACTCAATCAGCAAACGAGTGGGCGGCCTATACAATGAATTCTCATTCTTTCTAACTAATCAACAAAGTATATTATGGACAGCAACAAACAATCCATTGAAAGTTTCGCTCACATGCACGTCTGAAAATGTTTGTTAGTGCGTAGTCTTATCTCTAACTCATAGAGAAATTATTTTTAATAAATCCAAATAGATATATATGTGCGCGCGCGCATATATACATAATAAAATAATAATAATTAAAAATATAATATAATATAATACAAATAGATAAAAAGACTAATAAAAATATAAATAAATAAATACATAATAAATAAGAATATAAAATAAGTAATAAAATAAATAATAATAAATTAATAATTGTGTTGGGTAAATTGTATGTTGTAATTATGCTGTGTCTTGTGTGTGAATGAAATACTAAAATTATGTTAAATAATTGAATTATATAAATTATAATTTTGTTAGGTCATGTTTGAATGAAATACTACTGAAATCAGGTGATTAGTTCTACTAAAGTAGGAAGATTGAAGTGTGAATAATGAAGATTAAAGTGTGAATTATATAGGCATGAAGTGCGAATTGAATAGATGTGAAGTATGAATTGTATAGAGTAGTTTTCTGTCATAATATTGTGTGTGTAATTATGTTGTAATTGTGTAAGCATAATTTTTTTTGAAAAATTAAATGAGTTTTTGTTAGAGTATCCCATATTGACTAAACATGAAAATGTTAAAGAGTTTATAAGTGGTAAAGGTTAACTATCCAAACAACTAGTTCTAGTTATTTAGACAATGGTTGACCCAAGCTCAATTCTTGTTGGTGGACTCTACACTCTGTCCATATTAAAAATTCAATATGGTATTAGAGCAAGTTTGGTCCAGATTATTAATTTTTCGATTGTTCGTCTAGATGTCCAATCCCAGCGGTCCGGTTACCACTACGTATATTTCAAGTGACAACTGGATGTCCAGTCCCAGTTGCACTTGAAGGGGAGTGTTAGAGTATCCTATATTGACTAAACATGAAAATGTTAAAGGGTTTATAAATGGTAAGGGTTAACCATCTAAACAACTAGTTCTAGTTATTTGGACAATGGTTGACCCAAGCTCAATTCTTGTTAGTGGACTCTACACTCTGCATATATTAAAAATTCAATAATTTTATAAAGATAATATGAAAGACAATACACGAATACAATAACTACACCTACATACAGGAGAAGCTAAAAATGACTATAGGCAAAGTCAACATGACACCGTGGAAACAAAATGAAAAAACGACAACATACAATAGGTAGATGTAAGAAGCGTTAACTATCGTTGAGTGTTGCATATGGTAAAGAAAATATCTCATCTCGAAAGGAGACTCAAGAAGCTTCTGGATTACGGCAATAGGTGGGTTCTTCATCTTGAAGCTGGACAACTAAGGTAAGGAGTTGAATCTTGAAAAAATCGTGCATTTTTCTGCTTCTACTGATCTTTGATGGCTCTCTTCAGGGTTTAGAGATCTCAAGATTCCTCCTATCCATCACTGGTGGAAAGGAGTGGAGTCTCTAACGAAAGGTAAGCATCTTATCCTTCACGAACTGTGTTTAGCAAATAACTAGAGTTGGTATATGTGTTATTTGCTTGAGATTCACCTTTTCTAGGTCTCTTTTCCAACTTGCAAGATATAGTCGATAGAGAAGAAGATTCCAGACATCTAAAGGAATTGCTTAGGATAACACTTTGGGAGTATGTCTTCCAACAGGTAACAACTAAATCATTTTTCCTCTTTCATTTTGGTACTGCATATGTTAAGGTTACAAAGATTTTCCTTCAAGCACGAACTTGTCACACAAAATGTGCCTATCCCTCTGCACGACAATCTCACTTAGCTCCGTCAAAGCAAGATTTAGCCTTGTCCTGTGATCGTTGACCAACCTACTTATTCTCGAATGCATCACGACCCTCGTAGTGTTTCACTTTTACACCCTTGCAAGAAAACTACGAAAAAACTAAATGATCATGATAACTAAAGAACACGAGAAAGAGATACAACTTAAAAGCCAATTTCCATTACTTCCTTTAAAGTATACAAAGGAATACTCTCTCAATCACTAAGTGTATCCCACACTCATCCCTCTCTGAGTGTCTCTAACTCTCAGACTAAGAAGAGCAAGGCTTAAATGAGCTATTTATAGGCTCCTCTAAATGACTAAGTTAGAATCCTAATAGAATTCTACTAACTAAGATTACAATCTTATCCTTATTAGACTACATCAAACTAACCAATAGATGACATCCTCATCTAATTAGGACTCTATCTAATAGGATCAAACTACATCACAATAACAAGATAAAATATTACACTATCTAGGAATGATTATCCGTATCCACAAAGATCTCCTTTATCTTTAGATGATCCTTCCATATGATGTTTATCTCTTAAAGCTGATGTCCATCTACTACGAACTTATTTGCCACATCATCCAAGATCTCCTCATCTCTGTTCGTTGATGATTAATCATCCAAGCTAATAGCACACTGGTCTGATCTAATGCTTACCCATGCCAACTCCATTAGCCATGGTTCGTGTAACGCCCAAATACCCCCTGGGAGGATATGTGATGCCACATAAGACAGTACAAACAAACCAAAACATTTCACGGAAGTATAGCATTCAAAATCTTCCATTAGAATCAATTCAGAACAAACATACATCATATTATACGTTGAACTTAAAACAAACTTGTTTCAAACCATACATACATTATAACACATGGACTTAATAAAAATTTGTCCCAAAAATTGAAACCAACTTGAAAATAGTTATTACAGAAACTTACAACAATTCAGAGCCGTACACCTTAACTACAAGCCAAAATAAAGTCAAATATATTTTTATCAAAAAAGACTCAGACTCTATTAACCATTGTGGTTGACTTGTCCCAGTCCTTAAGTCCTTCTCTCTGAACCTACACGAGGCAAATCCACCGTGCTAAGCATATAGCTTAGTGAGCAATAACTAATCTATACATAAACTGACAACTAATTATACAGAATAATGATATAACAGAAGCATGCATTAACAATTTATCGAAACGAACAATTCAAATATAATGCATCTCAGAACAGATTGTACAGAAAATAGAATTGAATATCAAAAGAGGGTATAAACCCTTCAGAATCGGAACATAATATCTTTGTTTAGATCAAAAATCAAACATATTTCAGAATACAAAAATCGAATGACTGTTAATCCATCAATAGAAGCAGGCAACGGGACTAGAACAGATGTGTAACATCCCGTTTCCCTGTGAAGGCTAGAATCGTGAATGTCAGAATTTGTGATTAATCAAATTGTGCAAAGTCTCGGGATCTATTACCGGGCAGAATTGGCCCATTTGATGAGAGCTTAGGAACATGCACTGTGACATGATAAATGGAATTTATGCAAAGTGTTATCTGAAGGAATTACAAGATTTGATGGTTTAGTGTTGGCGCAAATGATTCTAAATGCTAGTAGGATTTTATTGTATGGTTTGGTTATAAAAGGGTATCCTTGGTAAGTGTAAGTCACTTAAGAGTATTCGGACTAAGGCTTAAAGGACAGGAAAAATGAGACGTTTCACACTGACACTGGACACTGAAATAGGGTATAAAAAGAAGAAGATAACATTTGTTAGGCAAAGAAATCAGAGAAGAGCCGATCGTGGATGAAGGAGAAGAGAAGAAAAGAGGCGAAAGGGAAAAGCTAAGTTTCAGACGATTTTCAAGCTCCAACAAGTAAGTTATGCTTGAAATCTCATAGATTTGGTTGTTTAAACCTTAGATTGAAAGTTGGAAACTGTATGGATGAGATCTGTGAGAAAACTAGGTTTCTGGCGAAGTTTCGCTTCGCACGTCGCGACCTGCTCAAGCACACGTCGCGACGAATATTAATTCCCTCGTCGCGACGCACGTAAGGGTCCTCGTCGCGACGAATATCGATTTCCTCGTCGCGACGAACAGAGTCCTCGTCGCGACGTACAGAGGCCTCGTCGCGACGTACAGTGGCGTCCTCGTCGCGACGAATGGCAGAATCCTCGTCGCGACGAGCTCCTTCGACGCGACGAGCTACAGCAGTAAGGGATAAGGGATTATTGACATTGTTGTTGAACTGATACATGGGTTTTAATGAGGGTTCTGATTTCTGACTGATTTTTGAGGAGGATTGTATTATTGCACCCTGAAATTCTGGGTATTAATGTTGTGAATATGTTTTAGGACTACATGGGACGCCAGACAGACATTACTGGCCCATCCAGGCAATAGCTTTTTGGAGCGTACTGTGAGTAACCTCGATGGTTCATTCACTTATTATATGTTTACTGTGGGGAATAATGGTGGAATTAGAATTAGAACTGTGATTGTTTATTACTGGATTCCGGACGGAGAGTCCGATGAATTGGGAGATCTGACATAGAAGTGAATCTGTTGTGCTTCTATGAACTGACTGGCTTCCACTGTTTGCTATTACTGTGCTTGCTTTTAATGTGTGAAAATGGTGATACCCGAATGGCTTGTACTGTTACTGCTCATGGTGCATTGTTTGATACTGTGAGTCATTGCTTGAAGTGTTCTACATGTGCACATTGTGCTCTGCTGGCGTTGTCCTTACTAGGGCAGATTGTTTTATATGGACTGTTAATTGGGCATATGCATTTCATACATAAATGCATAAACGGATACTAATAATAGTTGTGACCAGAGTCGCCACTGATACTGCTACTGATACTGAAACCGAGCCTTGAGCTCGAGGGGAGTCCTACTCCCTAGACGCCAAGCGTCCACTGTTCACTGTTTACGCGCTCGGTCACAACACTGAAATAAAATGG
>JANITX010000210.1:24985368-25006242 GCA_027564395.1 Erythroxylum ulei | reverse complement strand
AACTCAAATGTCTTTCATTTCATCAAATGCTCATAGATTCATTCATACTTTTCATTCATTACAAGGAATCATACCATCTTTCCTCATTAAATTTCATTTAATAATTTCTAATTTCCAAGAAAAGTTTGGGGTCCAACAATTTTATAATGTCTTTTTTTCTTTAAGTTTTTTTTCTATTTTTTTATAAGGTAGAATGACAACTCTATCATTTTTTTTCTTTAAATTGCATTATAAATCATCATACTTCTATTTAGGGCATGATTAAAAAATGTCAACAACACTCCTTATTGTTATTAATCAAGTTTAAGTCACCATAATCCAACCATGCATTGATTTATGATAACAATCTTTTCAATCTTTATATTTTGTCAAAAACTTTTTATCAATAGCACCAAACCTTTTAAAATCTTCAATCATCCATCACCCTTGCTGATAAACTTTTTTATCTTTACTTTTGATCAATTGTTTGTCAATGACAGCAAACCTTTTAAATTGTCCAATCATGCATCGACTATGATGCTAAACTTTCTATGTTTAACTCTAATTATGTGTTCATCAACAACACCAAACCTTTTAGATTTTCCAATCGCGAGTCTTCCTACAGTACTAACTTTTTTTTATCTTTAATGTTTCTAGTCATACATTGACCAATTCTATTCTATAATAAATCAACCAACGAGAACTAACCATGAAATTAATTAATTATTAATTAATCAATCAAGCAATGATCAATAGTTGATCAATCAATAAAGTAATTACTCAATCTACCAATCACTCGAAATTTCTCTTGCAATGGTTTTTGGTTTGAAATTTATCCTTATTTTCAACTAAGAATATAACAAACTAACTTTTTCATTAATCAATTACATGCTATTATGAAAGTAATTTGATTATCAAAAGACATTTTAATAAATAAACCTATTTTGTGATGAGCATTATGTACATGCTAACTCTATTTAGGAGAAAGTAATCAACGGCTTATCACCTGTATAGTATCTTGGCTATCATATTTAATTCATTGCAATAGCAATTGCGGTTCTGTTATTTGGTGATTGAGTTGCAAAAAGATGCTCTTCACTTCAGTGTTGCTCTTCACTTACTTAAAAGGAAGTCATTTACTTGATTTCTCTTCACTTGTTCCAAGGAAGATGTTACAAAGATTCCACGATAGTGTATGAATAATTTCTCTTTGTGAAAATATTAAAATTTGGAATTGAATGTAGGTTAAAGTTATTGAATAAAACTACTGTAAATTAGTTGTTTTCGTCTCATTCTATATTCTTTATTTCCTTAAGTTGTGATGTACGAATGTATTTAAATGTTTGAATTGAAATGTTCATAGATATTACTATGGCATTCACATAGCCTTAGGCTATTCACTTACTAGTTCACAGGAAGACAAAAAATATCAAACAAATTTACTCCTAGAAAAGAACCAAAACACACGGTAAGATTAAAACTTTAACACATAAGTACTAAATATTGTGAAACTACGTCTACTTAATGATGGCAATTCAATCTAGGCCCAATCCAACCCAATTTGACCGAACATTAGATTGGACTCGAATTTTTGTTCTTTTCTTAAATTTCCGGCCATGCTCGAGCTCACATGACCTAAAGCTCGAAAACTATTAAAAAATGATGTCATTTTTTATTTTTAATTTAAACTAATATGAAATCAAGTCAAGTCAAGTTTAGGTCTAGGCGAGCTGGCCCAACCTATTACCAACTCTACATCTAATAAAGATAGCTAGTTAACAATTAACAAGACCTACATGTAGATGATATACATGATGGAAGAAAATAACATCTAGTCAATGATAGTTATTAACATTTAACAAGACCTACCACGATTAGTATACTTTCTCAAAATATTCAGTGTTGAATTGATGCACAACAGGTTCCTAGGTAAATCTTACATTTACATACATAACCGTTGTATACGGCAGGTTGTCAGCTGGTACAATTCAAGGTTGTCGTGTGAAAACAAACTTTCCCTGAACAATGAGTTGAGGTTAATAACATCTTTCTACATACAGTTAGTACGCAACAATACTGCAAACGAATTGTTCTTAAACATCCTCAACCAGGACCACTACATTTACTTCTATTGTTCCCCGTTAGACTCTGGTGCACGGGAGCCAACAACCCCACAGATACGCTTCTGCAAATGCTCCAAGCTAGCCACTCGCAGTAAGGATGCTGTTCGCCCCATCTTGTCCCCTCTAACTCCTGTTGATCCAGTATTTGGCTGCACATTTGCGGCGGAAGAAACAGTTGCCAAACTATTGTTGGCTTTATTGTCAGTAGTGGGCACATGCTCATTTAGAGGCTGATAAAACTGATGTTTTGATTCATCTTGCTCAGGAGCAGCAACATGTGTGGATGTCTCTGGAGGGCTTTCCTCAAATGATGACATGCTCATAGTGGATATCTCTGGCATGTTCTGGAACATAGGGCTCAGGCCGGTAATTCGTTTGACCGTCTCCTCAGCCATCTTTACCTGAATAAGAAATCATCAGGCGCATAAGAACAGTCAACAATTCAAAGAACCTCTTGTTTTGATATAACTCCAACATTTAAGCATGCGCACAAGCATCAATACATATACCTACAAGTTTCAACGCATAACGCAAAACATCATAATAGAGTGTGCCTATATGATTAAAATGGTATACAGTGTATATATATGTGTATGCGTAGGCTTACTAAAGTATCTGTTCTGTTTGAAAGAGAAAGAGATCCTAAAATCATCAGGTTTCAGTATCATCCTTATGCATTATGACTGATTAGCAATCAATAGGATAAGCATGCACTGTGAACTAAATGCATATTCCAAAACTTACCTTTGCTCTCAATGTCTCAACATCGGCCTTAAAAACTCTGTTGTCAACTGCTGCCTTGTTATACTTTTGGCTTATGTCAGTGAGACGTTTCAAAAGCGAAGAATTTTCTACTCTCAATTGGGAAACCTGTAAAGGAAACTGTTTAGTTCTTCTGGGGAGAAGAAAATTATAAAGGGGAAATAGTTAAAGAAGAATCACCTGTGCCTCAAGCTCTGACAAATGGGCCTGCTTTCGTCTTCTCGATCGTCTAGCTGACTCTCTATTTGAAAGCATTCTGAAAAAACAACTCATTCATTTTGTTTGAGGCAATCAAAAGGAACCTTAGAATGATGATATCATTATCCATAAATGAAAAAAAAATGGAAGAAACAATTTTCCTTTCAAGTGTGATCTTATGCATTCATATATAACAAACTGTATACTCCACACATATGAAAAACATATCATAGCCTCCAATGGATATAAATGAACCGGGAAGAACACAACCAGATCATGTAATGGAGACTTCAGCACTACATAGCACCACACCCAAAGTTTGCCATGAGGAAATCCCTGTTCTTGTCTCATTGCTAGTGTACCAATCTGCCATACTTAATTTGTCTAAGCAAAAGAAATTGACAATAACACTGATAAAAGTACTTCAAACAACAAGAAATTACGCTTCTTCTCCCCAAAAATGGGTTAAGATAGTGCAAAGTAATTGAATACAAAATGTGCAATCTTCCGCATTTGGAAAATCAGTACTTTCATCATTGGAATTGTTCTCCCTCTATCCCTCAATTCTGTTGCTATTCACTATTCTTCATTGTTGTTCTGCATCGAATTGGTATTGGAATAAAAAATTCCTAATCCAACAAGTTGAGCAGTTAAGAAGATATGAGAAAGCAGAGAAGAAAAAAAAGAAGTGACGATCAGAACACAAAAGAAGAAAAAGATTAGCTCCAGTGGAGGGAAGCAACAAGTTAGTTGGCTTAAACTTATACAGAATTACTTGTACCAGTGATTCTACAATCCAGAAATTCTACTTCCATTTGCCCAACTAATATGAAGAAAATTGATCCTGTACACATTATATTTCCTATGTAAGCTTTAAAGGGATATGTTTCACAGCTGTCAACAGATATTTAACAGGGAACAGCCAAATCTTTTTCTTTATCAAGCAAAGCAAAGTATGAAAATTTTACATGATCTAGGAAGCAAAACAAAACAAAAAACTTGCAGCCCATCAAAGAAAATATTTGTAACTAAGTCATTGCAAGCAATGTAGATCAATCAACTAAACTCAGTCCAAAACTTGTACAAAATGGAGAAAATGCCATCAATATTTATAAGGTGAAACGATAACTAAAATCAGAAAACAAGGATATGGGTTACCTCCTTACACGTTTTGCATCAGAAGGAACCATAGTCTCTGTCATTTCAGTTTCTGCTTTACTTTCATCATCTTCTGACTGATCCCTAGAAGATCCACTGGTAGTTGGCTTTGCAGGAACTTCAAATGAATTTTGCATGGAATGTAAGGAAGACATCCCAAGTGGATTATTAGCATTCTTATCTAGCGACATGGATAAACCATATCCCACTCCTGTAAGGGTAACAAAAATTTTCACTCAATCAAGATATACTCAATCCTCTACATAATGCTTCACGAGATTTAGCAGGAACTGAAATAAAAAAAGAACATTAATCAACTATTGTTAGTGGCAGGTGTGAATGTTTTGTGAAATCTTGAGCATGATATGCTCTTAGTTGTAATTGCTTTCTTCACAAAAACAGGCCAATAACATTGGTAATTTTCTTCACACAAATAGCAGTTTTGAATTGTTTAAATACTATTAGTAGTTATATTTTCAGGAACCTAATACCAAGTACAGGTATTTGTTTATCGAAGCTTTCCTCATTAAATTAAAGTAGTTGTCGAATCCATCAAAAGGGCTCCCTACCATATTCTCAATGCAGCAGATGTTCTCAAAGTATATAGCTATACTGCTAGATAGATATACTATGACATGCAAACAAATTAAGAAGGGAAAACCTTTACGAGGAGCATTAGATGGGAGTTGAGAAGTGATTGAAGCTTGTGATGCACTATCAGCTCCAGCTGGAGACTCTTCAGGTTTCAGAAAAGATGCCTGGTGGAAATAAAAGAATATTGAGTTAGCAAAAAACATATCGGCCTAAGAAGAAAATCAAGAAAAAGCTCTAAAATTTCCGAAGTAAGAACAAGTAAAACAGAAGATAGGTAATAAAGTAAATACTCATGCAGAGCTTCATAGAACAATTTTGATAGTACGGTATTAACAAGTGTGACCGAATATACAGCCATCATAAACTGAACTACAAGATAAGATTGCATCTATGTCGGTTACGCAAATAGATCCTGTCATACACATGAATGTAATTGTAACTCACCATTCACATGCATACCGGCTCTTTTCAAATTTAGTCCTCAAAAACATCATTGGTCTTTAATCTCAGACTAGAAATTATTAGTTTTTGTCCTCTTCTAACCTTATTTTCCACAGAAGTATGTCATGTGGAAAAGGGTCTACATATGCAGTATTCTGACGACATGAGAACATGAGGAAACCTTTTCACTCGTTGTCCACATGTGCAAAACAAGCCAACCGATCAAAAAGTTTAATCGTAGCTGTTTTGGATGCTGAGCAGACAAAAGCTAGAAAGTAGCAACTTAAAACTAATAAAAATCTGCCACTTGGTACCCATCTAACTGGACAAGCACCTGGTAAGTCCATCTAATTTCCCTGTAAATCCTCTATTCCCCAAAAGAGGAAAATTGAGAAAATGAAATAAGGCAATATATATATATACATAGTTATAAGCTGATCTGAAAAGAGAAAAAAGAAAAGAAAAGAAAAAAAGTTTTACCCCAGACAGAGCAACGGCAGCGCATGCTAAGTTGAGTTTAGTCTTAAGAAAGGCCTGGTATTCGTCGGAGCCCACAGAAATATTAGGAGGCGTCACATTGGCATTACGCGAAGAGGATGCAGTGGTCATACAAGAAGCATGATCCTCGATCTCCAAGACGTCGTTTCCTGCAGACGAGGAGTCGGAGCCGGCTTCTTTGAGAAATCGTTGAAAAGCCCACTCGGAATCGCTGCGGTTCATTTTGGGGATCCCTTCAACTAAGAAAACTCTGTCCATTGTGCTTGACTCGGTTTTGGAGAAGCTTCAGTTGTGAGAGTCACCTCCCTTATAGAAATGTTTGTCTGAAACTTGAGATGCTGTTTGGTCTTTTTTTTTTTTTTGGGATAAAATTTAATTTAAAAGTTTGATCTGACGTGGGTCTGAGATGGCAAGTGGATAAGTGTGGGACCGCATATTAGAGGATATATATATATATATAATTTGTGAGGCACCAGGAGTTAGTCGTACAAGTTGGGGTTAAGGAAGCAAATAGCCTCAACTTTGACATTTCTATGGAGTCAATGCCATTATCGTCAATCATCATATGATGCAAGAGATCCCTGCTAGTGGATAAATAATGGATTAATATTTTTTAAAATTATGAATTATCTGTGAATCAAATTATGTAAAAAAAGAAGCCTATATTAAAAAGAGTCAAACAGACATTACAAAATTACCAAACATTGTACAGGAGATTACAAAAATTTTTGAAGTTAGTCTTCTTCTTTTTTTAAGAGAAGATGTTGGGCCTTCTTAACAAATGTATGGCCATCAACGAGTCGCTCTTTGTGGGATGTGGCGTCTCCAATGTGGACAAGTGTCTGTTGGGTGGACCATATTATCCAAAAGACCACCTTTTTTTTTTCCCCTTACAGACACACCAACATAAATACATTACATTTTTTGCCTATCAACATTATTTCCATTTTAAGTTACCTAGCCAATGTAATCTCCGAGAATGATTAGTTTTGCATAGATACCTAGCCTATCAACAACTATAAGAATGATTGGTTTTGCATAGAAGTAGATGGGAATGCAAAGCTCCCTCAGGTTCTAACTGTTCAGATGCTATGAGGATAAGGAGAAATGAAAACAACTATTATTTCTATGTCTTACCTTTGGAACCTAAATCGTCTAAAAGAAGAAAAGATTCGAGAGGCCAAAGCAACCCCTTCTATAACCAAATGAGTATATTCACCTATCATTACTATTTCTTTAAACCTTAATTCCCCTCCCTCATACACCCTAAAGAAAATTAACCCTCCTCCTCGACTGAGCTAGACCCTAGAACTACAAAACCTAAAGAAACTCCATCGATGATAGGTAACCTGCCTACTTCAGCACCAGGACCAACTTCCCACCTAAATCTCCCTCTTAAGACTTAAAATAATGTCCTCCCCAAAACAAAACACAACCCAATACCTTAATCAACTTCTCAACCAAAACCACCACATTCTCTTTCCCAAACTCAACAACAATTACATAAGAATATAGATAATGATGTCATAAAATCATATTCGAAGAAAAATTTTACTCAAACAACACATAAGGAGGAAAAGCAATAGAATAATATAAGAAGAAGATTAAGTCGAAACTAGAAAAATAAGGGTCAATTAGACCTTTCTACAACATGTTAATAGCATGGAATACCTAACGCTTGAACTACCCTACGAAACAATAAGTTATAAAAGAATTCATCAGGGAGAAAAATCGATCCATCGTAGGCTTGCTGGAAACAAAAGTCAAAGTAGTGTTAAATAAAGGCCTAAATTTCTTAGGAAACCAATGGAGCACTATCTCCAATCATTCCTCTCGTAGATTTGGAATAATAAATTTTTGCTTATAAACTAACAACAATTCAAATCGTTTCCATAAAGAGTTTGACCAATTTATTCATATAAAGATCTACTCAACCTTATTAAAAGACAAGTTGCACATCACTTTTATATATATAGCCAGTTGTGCATTTCAAAGGAAGAAACTATGAGGGGATATAGAGGAGATGGCAAAAACAATCAAAGAACCCTAGATAGGCTTAGGTGACTTCAACTGCATTTTGTGTTCCTATGAAGCTAAAGGTGCAAGTAATACAATAGGAAAAACAGATAAATACCTTAGAGAATGCCTAATTAACTCAAGTTTATTAGACCTCACTATCAGAAGAACTCTCTTCCCTTGGAATAACAAGCAAGAAAGTAAACAGTTCATAAGGAAGAAACTAGACAGAAGGATGGTGAAATCAGATTGGATATTGAAATTTCCAATCCAATAGCGTGGTTCAACAATTACAGATTTTCAAACCATACACCTTTGAAAATCGACATTGAATAGCACACAAGAAAATTAAAAACTCCATTTAGATTCTTTAATCATGATGAATTTGAAGATATCATTAAAGCAATCCTCAGCACTCCAATTGAAGGATATGAAGCTTATAAATTGGTTTCAAGATAGAAGATTATTAAGGGTGAACTTAAAAGGACTCAAAAATAAAAGTATAATTTATAATTCAAAAGGAGGTGGAGCTAGCTAAGATTGAGCTAAATAATATCCAAGATTGCTATATAGACCCCCTGAACCTGAACCTGAATCTGAGAGAAAAAGATAAATCACTCCTTAACTAATACCTCTCTCTACTTGAAACCCACAATTATTTCCTTAAACAAATGGTCAGGACTAACAGGATTAAGGAAGGAGACACAACTCTGCTTTTTTCTTTAGATCTATATAAATCAAAAGAAACTATAACAAAACCTCAGGGATCCTAAATCAATAGGTATCTTTTTCTTGGAATAGGATAAACTAAAACATCTAACCTTCCTTCTTTTTTATTCCTCCTTAGGATCTGAATCTCCTTCATTAATATCTTTTGAAATCCTTTATAAATTCATCCCTTATTCCCAATCCCGAAACTAATCAAACTCTCTTCTTGACCCTATAACCAATTTTAAGATAAAAAATGCCCTCTTCAACTTTAATCTTAACAAATCTCTAGTGATTGATAGCTTCAATGTCTTTTCTTTCAAAAATCTTGACATCTCTTAGAACATATTTGTATAATGATTAAGGGATTCTTCAATTTTGGTATCTTTATCAAAGAACTCAACAAGACTTTCCTCTGCCTTATTCACAAGAAACCTAATCCCTCCACTTTCTGAGACTTAAAACCTATCTCTTGCTATAACATCTTATAAAAAACTATTTCAAAGATCCTCGCTCTAAAGCCCAAACCTCTAATGAACTCTCTTTTGAAAATTTCTCAAATTGGTTTTATTTTAGGTAGAACTGGGGACAACTTACCAATTGCTTAGGAAGTATTTAAGGATTATCTTTCAAATAAAAGTATCAAAAAGTTATCTCATGGAGATTGATTTCACAAAAGCTTTTGACACCCTCAATTAGTCATTTCTGATGAATACTCCCAATGCTTTTAATTCCCTCCAATGCTCATCAAATGGATCCACCAATGCATATCTATTCCAACCTACAATGTTCTAGTCAATGGAGAAGCAACAACCTACTTCAAACGTGCTAAATGTATAAGATAAAGTCATCCTACCTCTCCATATCTTTTTGCAATATAAATTGAATGTATCAAACAAGGTGATCTTATTTCTCCATATCTTTTTTTTAGTAGCAATTGAAGTCCTCACAAGGTTGTTAAACTATAAAATAGCTCAAAATAGATCTTTCAAATTCCACTACAAGTGCAAGTAGATCCAACTTATCGACATATCATTTGTGGATGATCTTTGGTTACGTAGTAAAGCTGATAAAAATCTATCCAACTACTACTTGATGGATTAGGTACACTTATGGGTGTTTCTAGACTAGTTATAAAAAAGGCAAAAAGTCAGTTTTTATCTCTAAAACTCTGGCAACATCACTTAGTCTCTTTTCCAAATTTTAGGCTTACAATTATCAACAGGTTCCCTCAATACTTGGGAACACCTATCTCAGACTTAAGACTCTCATATCAAGATTGTAAATTTCTTTTTGATTCAATCACAAGAAGAGCCTCAAGTTGGAGTTTTAAATCACTTTTTATGTGAGTAGAATTTAGTTTATACAATCTATTCTTAATGAAATGCACTATACTGAAGCTATCATATTTTTATCCCTATAAAAATTATAAAAGATATAGAAAGGGTATTTAGGAACTTTATATAAGTGGATTAGCCAACTTGAAGAGTTTTTCAAAAGTCAAATGTTCTGAAGTCTATACAACTAAAAGGCAAGGAAGGTTAAGACTAAAATATCTTAGAGCTATAAATAAGGCACTAATGGTAAAAAGGATTGGAGTCTATACAATGATAAGGAAACCTTATGGGTAAAGTGGATGAATGAAGAATATATAAGAGATACAAATTTCCAGACAAAGAAGCCTCTATCTAACTCCTCTTCAGCAACAAAATATATTTTGAGCTTAAGAGAAGTAAGGATGGAAATCAAACATATAATAGGCAATAGGGAATGAACTAGTTCCTGGTTTGATAATTGGATTGAATAATGACCCATACATCTCTTAACAAATTGCAAATCCTTTCAATATGCTCCCCTAAAGATTCTTAAGGATAGCAATAGGCCATGCTAGGCCCGAGTCGCCCCTGGCCCGATCATAGGCTGACCGGTACAAAATTTCACAAATCTTCATGCATTCAATGGGTGTTAATTTGGTAGAGTTATGGGTTAAAAAACTTGAGGATAGGTGATTTTTGGCTTAAAAGAGTTAGATGATAAATACCTTCTAAGTTTATTAAATCATGACAACAAATATGATAATAGGATAAGTATTTACTATTATATTACTCATCAACTATTGGTGCACTTATCTCTGTTTATAATTAGTTTTTTAAATTAAATTAAATGTGTTAATTAAATGATTTCTAGGAGGATTTGTAAGTTAGGCCAACCCTGCCCAACCTTATATTTTAAAAAAATTTGACAAAATTACAAAACGATGTCATTTTGTGCCTTCTCGTTAGGCCAAACAGTCACAACCCGTGGCCCAGTCAACCTGGGCCAAAGTCAAGTTGGATCGTATTTGACATCCCTAAGGATTCTAAGGTTAGTGTAGCTATCCTAAACAGTTAATGGATATGCCTAAGAAGGATTTTAGATTATATCTTTCATCTCTTCCTTACTTACAATCCCAACTAAGAAAAAAAGGACAAAGTAATTTAAACTAGAGATCCTACGAAGAAATTCTCAGTTAGATCTTATATAAACCTCTTCAATTCACTAAGTCAAGAGGTCTTATGACATGACATAGTTGTTGATAGGCTTTATATAAAAACTTTGCATATCCCATAAGGACTAATTAGACACCTAAAAACTTGAATCAAACTTTGTTTAAGGTATTAAAGATTGATTTGAATTAAAATAAATAATCGAAATTGAAACAAAACAAGCAAATAATTAAGCTGGTAATAAAATATGGTCGGTTAAAGTTTGAGACTTTTTAGGATTTATTCTATCCTTGTTATTTTTTCCCTTTATCTTGTTCATTTAATTTATGCTCGATCCTAGATATCCTTAAATTTTGATTACCCTCTCTCAAGATTTAATCAAGAAACCCTAATTGAATGCGATAATCATAGAATTGTAATCTCTCAATTCACAAAACTACTTTAACTATTCAATTAGATTTGAAGCAATCCTAAGGATAATTAATTTCACAATTAAGATCTCTCTTTAATTGTTAATTAATCTAATAATTGTAGGTATATTAAGCTACCATCTCTTGTTCCACACCTTAACACAAATAACTTGATTCACTTTCTCAATTTATTACAACTATAAGCATAACAATTATCACAAAGCATTGATAGATATATTGAATTCAACAAGAATAAAGTTCAACAAAATAATTCAATAATAATCCCTAATATGGATTTAAAGACCTATAATCATGTTAAACATCATAATAATCCAAATAAATATTCAAGATAATGAAATAAATAAAAGGAAAAGAAAGAATAACTATTTGGAGTCTTTATCTGGAAATTTAGAATTCTCTTAAGCTCTTTTGATGTCTCCATTTAATATTCTTTTGATCTGGTGGTTGTTACCTTTTTTCATTTTTTTTGTTCTTTTATAATGCATGAGGCTTCTAGGGTTGTTTTTAGGGTCTTCCCTACTTAATTTAATTACAAATATAGCCCCAAAATTTTAGAAGTGTAAAATCTCGCGAACTGGAAAGAAAACATGCAAGATCGTGACCTAAAGAGTTTCCCATGCTTTATCAAGATCATGACATAAAGAGTTTCCCAAACTCTATCACGATCGTACATAGGTCATGATCGTGACAGAAGCTTCATGCAACATTCATCATCTTCGCCATGTATGCATGCATCCAAAACCTTTGCTTGTCCTTATGAAAAACTTAAAACACAAATTAAAAAAGTACTTAAATACATAAATACATAATCATGCAACAATACAATAATGGTACAATGGCATCAAATCTTATGGAATGAACTTAAGCTCAAACATTAACCACTTAAAAAGTGCCAACATAATAACTTATTCCTTTCATGATTAAGTGCTTTGATTGAATATAAATATCAATAAAAATATTAACACCATATTCATTCACCTATAGCATTTGTAAGCATACATTTATTATTATTAATGAATCAAAAAGGCAAACTATCACTAAGTAACCCTTCATGAAAATTCTTGTTATTTTTAGAAGATCAGTAGGTTTTATTTATTGTTACACTATTTTTAAAATTTTCTTTAATCATAACCTAGTCTTTTGATGCGAAGGCAAACACCTTGTCATGAATATCTCTCGGTTACTAGACCGAGTCATGTTTTTTATTTAACTTGATTGGAGTGTCGTTATAGCCTTTTAACACGAAGACAAACATTTTATCGTGAATCCCTTTGGTTACTTAGTTATATCATAACTCTCAATTGGCTACCAGCTCTATTTATTAACCCAATTTTCTTAAAAAGGGCTAGCGAAATAGGAATTTATTAATACACTTTTAGCTTTCTTTTATTTATCCTACCTCATTCCTTCTTAGTGACTCATTCTCATAAAAGGGTACTAATAATACTAACCAATTTAATTGACTATAATTATACACATATACAAATAAAAGTCATAAAGTGAAAGAATAGGTGTCCTATCCTAATTCACATATATATTTATCCCAAAGACACTTAAAACACAAATTTCAATAATTAATATGACTTTACAATTTAAATGAGCATGTTTAAAGCTAAACTAAGTCCACTCAATTCTTACCATTGACACATTCACACAATGCATGCATCATACAACAAAATGTTTTTATAATGCCAACCTAATAAAAAAGCTAACACAATACAAATGTACAATTCACACATAATTAATACAAATGAAAATTTCACACACAATTGATATGTAATTGCATATATATCTTTACACTTGAACAACACATTATCTTCAATGTGAGAAATAAAACAATAAAAGGATAAATAAAGAACAATAAAGGCAAAGTTAGAGCAAGAATGCTTATGGCGATTGAGGCGGTGATGGTATTAATGGTGGTGGAATTTGGAAACACTCTATGCCATAAAGATCCATCAATTCACTCCCTACAAAATAAACATGAAAATAAAAATAAAAATAACAAAGCACATCAAAATACACTAAAAGTAAAAAAAAATATCTTAATTCTTGGGTTGTCTCTCAAGGAGTGCATGTTTCACGTCATTAGCTTATAGTCTTCATATCTACTCTCAACTTGGGTCTATAATGAATTACTTGCTCCTACCTGCTTTCTCTACCTAGCAACTTAATAGCCTGTAAATAAGCTACATGTTACAAGATAATAGAAAGGATATAATTGATCAAACTAAAAAATCTAAGTAAGTTCATTAATGCCCTTTTAATAATAAATTGTCAATAACATGGGGAATTACCTAAATATTCAATTGAATCCAACAGTTTGTATTATGGGATGCAAAAACTACTTATACTTAAAGTGACTACCGATACTTCATTAATAGTTTCTAAAATTGGCATTTCCTTTTACCCCTTTAACGATTCAACTACATCAAATCCCATGAACGAGTTATCCTCCGTAAGATTCTTTAATACCCTATTCATATTGAATTTTACTTGTTCATCGCCAATCCAAAGGATAAGGTTGCTGCCATGGACATCTACCAAAGCTCTTCCAATATTCAACAAAGGTCTATTAAGAATTAGTGGGCAATTTCGATCCTCTTCAAAGTCTAGCACGAAGAAATCCATAAAAATAATAAACTTGTCCACTTTTACATGCACATCCTCCACCACACTAAATGGTTTCTTTATCAATTAATCCACCAATTAAATAAGCATGGAAGATGGCTTCACATCTCCTAAGCTCAATTTTCTGAAAATTGACAAAGGAATAAGATTAATACTTGTACCTAAGTCACTTAAACATTTATAAAATTCTAAATTACCAATTATATAGGGTATAGTAAAATTCCTTGAAGCTTTTAACTTTGAAGGCATGTGATTGGTAGTTATGGAGCTACAATTTTCTGTCAGTACAACCATTTGGTTATCTTCTCAAGTCTACTTATTGGATAGTATACCTTTAAGGAACCTTGCATTCTTAGGCATGTGTTCTAATGCCTCCACAAAAGACAAGTTAATTTGCAAAGTCTTCAGCTTCTTCACAAACTTTGCAAGTTATGCGTCTAATTTATTCTTCTGAAGTCTTTATAGGAATGGAAGTTTTGGTGTGTATGATAGAGGAGGAACATAGTTAAGGTCCTCATTCCTCTCTTCATCTTTGTTATTCTTCTCTTGTTCTTCTACAAGGTAGGTTTCAGCTTATTTTTTTGTTGGTTCTTCTAGCTTTTTTCCACTTTTAAATGTGATAGCCTTAAGTGTCAGGTATTCATACAAAAAGTATTTATATTGATCATAAAAAGCTATCCAAATGCTTTTCCAAGTTACCAGATGTAGTTAGATAAACATACAAGGAAGATTTTTATAACAGCTTCTAAGGCAATTTATTCATGTATTACTTTTGAAAAAATAACCACAAATACTTATTTCAATTTTAACCAAATTGAAATAAATAAAGTTAATTAAGAAACATCTTTCTTACTTATTTAAGAAAATACTTTTTTAATTTTAAGGATTTTAATTAATTTTTCATTCTAATTGAAACTAACTAATTCTAATTTTGGAAACTACTTCTCTAAAATTAATTAAGAGTCAATATAATTATTAATCTTCATCATATTAAGAATAATAATTACCTTAATTTTGGAATTGAATGTTAATTTTAAAATCATGTTTGGAATTTAATTAAATTAAGAATACATTATTCCTTATTTAAATTATTCCTTTTCAAGTTTAAGTTATACTTAAATTCATACCCAAACAAACTTGTTCTAACTTAAGGTTATAATAACCTTATTGCCAAACAAGTCATATTCCATATTAAGAATACCTTATTCTTAACATAGAATAAGTATTTCTTATGTCCAAACAATATCATATGTTAGTCATGTTGCCAAACACCACCCCTCTTCATCTTTTAGAAACCCTAAAATTAAAAGAATGAAACCCTAGCCACCACACAAAGAAGCTACTGGCACTGCCGGCGTCTTCTTTAGTCTCCAGCGCCACAGCTGCACTTCCATCAGTTCTATCACCTTACTTGGCTAGTAAGGTTGTGTTGCCATCCTCACTCTAACGTTATCCAAGCTGCCACCAGCCTCTATCACGTCTCCATGCTAACGCCTCAAAGCTGCTTAGAGCCACCATCAAGTACAAATTTCATGATAGCCAAATGAAGCCACAACCGCGTCTTCAACCCCAGCAATGCCTACGTTTCTCCTTACCAACTAGCGACATCAATACGTGATTCAAAAACCACCCAAATTTCCCCAGACAATAACGGCCCACAACTTCAATAATCACAAAACCAACAGTCTCCATTCAAAATATTTCCTATTGAAGGACTTTCTATGACTCCTGGTTTCTTCCTTATCATGTAACGAGGATGATATAATCTTATTATAAAAATTTTCCAGTTATTGTTTTCTCAGCTATAAACCAACTTGTGATTTGGGTTTCTATTGTATTGGATGTTTTACTATTAATGAAACTAATTTCATATATTTGTTTAACTCTTAAACAATCTAGGATCCACTTCCTAGTGATGCAGAATAATTACAAAAACTTTTCTTTTTTTGAATTCTCAAAATTAAAGATTACTTTAATTCTATAAAATGATTAGTAAAAAAATAATAGTAGAGCATTATTTTAAATTCATACTTTATTTCGATAGCTTGACCATAATCTTGTTGTATCCTTCGAATTGTTTCCAAAACTAGCTCATCTTAACCACTGTAGGTGCATAAATGTCTAGCATCTAATGATATCCACAAAATATGATAAGAGAACTTTATAACTTTTACAAAGACGGTTAAGTAAGAAGTAATAGCTCTATTAGAGCTTAAGCCTATTTATAATAAGTTTTTTACATTTTAGTAATTTAATTGAAATTAAATTTTAATTTTAATTAAACTTTAATTAAAATTATAAATAATTCTAATTAAATACTATTTATACTCAAATAAGATCCAATATCATATACTGATCCTTGTTTATTAAATATATCATATTAAATTGTGAAGTTTTTCAAACCATACTGTCAAGTTTAACTTGATCAAAATATTTTTACTGTCTTCAATGTGTTATTTATGTGAGACTCATTATATTTCCAAATATGTTGGAAATGGATAGAAATTATAACCATAAATCATATTTAGGAATAGATAAATTAAATTCCTTTATTTTTTTAATTCTCTAATTAAACAATTTTTGTTCTAGATCAAGATTGTCGTCTAGTAACACAACATAGACACCCAAATATTTAGAAATATCAAAGTAGTTTTGAGTAATCTTTTCATGCATTATTTTTTTTGTATAATTCAATCCTTTCATCATATAATATTTTGATTAGACAAAAAGGATGAAATTAAAGTTTACTCTATTTTGAATCCAATCATATTAGTTTTCCAACATTAGTTATTAATTCAATTAATAATATTTGTAAACTATTTTACAAAACATCATTCCACCCTAGCCAATTATTTCTCAAATCAATATTAATAGAGAACAACATAACATTTTCCTTAATTACTTTTGGGTGATGAATCCTATCTCGATCACTCAACTACCTTCATATAAGTCATGCTACATCCAATGACTACCAAATAAGCGATCTTTAACTAGAACAAGTCATAAAGTAGTATCAAAACATATAAAAGATAAATTTAGAGATTTCAAGTCAAATAATCACTTATACGATCATCACAAAGAGAATTTCTATAGACATGCAAGTAATCTTCCAAATGAATTTCTCATATGGGGACAGTTTATTGAACTTGTTCTCTAATAAACACTCATAGCCTATAAGATCGAATAATTCTTTCATAAGGAAAACATAATGCGCATTAGTCTTTTTATGTTATATTAATTTGCAGTCTTAATAGAACAATAACTACGAACAATTTAGATATAATACATAAATACAATATGAATCTCATAATTATAATCTCATTATAATTTTATTTGCAATGTATAATTATCCTATAGGCTTTGTCATACATCTAAGTATACATAATATAAAGAATGTCTTTAAATTATTTTATCACTAGACTATAAGCAATCGATTGGCTCAAAGGTATACTAACACTTATCCCTCTAAGTTTGGGGACATATGCTCTTCATATTAGAAGGTAAAAGCACTTTGATGTAAGAAGAATTACTAAACTTACTAAACTGTTCTTCAAAATTTGCAGGTCTTAACTTTCACATATACTTCTTGGCCTTTATACCTATCAGCCCCGAAATAAGCTTTAAATTCATTGTGCTTTCCTCTCTCTCTCTCCATAGGTATGCTATTGCCCTTTGCAATGCTATCAAATATGGTACTAGATGAGAACCCACAGAAACTAGACTCATTACTTAAGTCATTGCTGATGGAGTGAAACATGAAACCTTTTTATCTAGAATTACACAACGTAGGCTAAAAAGTTTAGGATAGAGGTTACTCCCATTGATTTCTCAGAGTGAATAGATGATTTTTCGATGTATCTCTCAAGAGGTTATATAAGGATATATTATAGTTCAAATATGAGAAAAATGAAAGGCTTAGATTGTGAGATCTCCTCCTCCAAATTTTCTTAGAAAGTGGGTTTTTCTCCTAACGGTCCAAAACGTGACAAATCTGTTAGGAACATGATTACACTTAATAGCACAACCAATTGGCCTCAATGTAGCCCAGAATATGCTTCAAGGCATAAGGGGGAAAATGATACATAAATTTGGACCAACAAAGTTTCTAAAGGGCCCAGTATAAACATTGAGTAAAACATTAAGTCAAAAGAGTAACTTTAGAAAACACATACTACATTGCGATAATCGTCCACCCATGCCTTAATAGCACGACGACCTGCAATGTTCACTTATTTCTCCTACTTTTCTGATTCACGTGTTTTCACCATTACACTTTTATACCTATCGTCCTAACATATAAAATGCAAATTGCCACAAAGTTAACTGAAGACTCTCCTTAAAATTCTTCCTAAACCTGAATCTAACTTAACCAGCAGGTGACACTCTTAAATAATAAGATAGTTGACACTTTTTCTTTTTTTTTTTCCCCAGGATTTTCATGTAGAGTTCAATCATAAGTACTTCATATCCTGTCATGGGCGAGTTGGTGTAGGTGGAGATTTCTATTATTTTTGTTTGTATCCAATTGGAAACATTTGTTAGGTACACCATACTACCATGTTTCCTCTTATTGCTTACCAATACTATATATACCCCACACCATATATATATATATATATGAACAATACAAATGTGACATAGTATGCCTTACTTTAAAATTTTACTCCTCTTAGAGACTGAAAATATCAAACACAAAAATTAATAACTCTAATTCTCAATGAATTGACTTATCAAAAAGCCTTGAAAGAGATGCAATGCACCAAGATCACCACAGTTGTTTAGATAACACTCAATTGAGTAGACACACACAAAAAGATTGGATTTTTAACAAATTGCATGGATGATGCCTCACCTTTCTTAGTTGACAAATTCCCTTTGAAGAAGATTACATGCAGCTCTTTATTGTAGCCACTAAAGGGATAACCATAGTTGTTAAGAAAACACTCATTTAAGTAGACACACAAAAAGATTGGATTTTTAACACAATGCACAAATGATGTTGAACTTTTCGTTGAAGTATATACCAGGCCATAGATGTAAAAAGAAGTTGTTACACATGTATGTAGTGGAAGACAGGGGAGACAATGAAGATTGTGTAATGGTGGATGAGGAAGACTTACCCAATAGATCCTTGCAAGCCATGCCCGAAGTATCTATGGAAAAATACCAACAAATTAAAGAACATGGTATGTTGAATGAAATCATAATATATATACTGGTAAATGGGGGAAGTACGCATAATTTTGTAGATCAAAAATTGGTAGATAGATTGGGAAAAGTTTTAGAGGAAGTGAAAGAGTTATCCATTTTGGTAAGAGGAGGAATGAAATTGCATTGTAAAAATATATGTAGACAGTTACAATGACAAATGGGAGGAAAAGAGTTTTGTAATGATACGTTAGTAATTGATACTAGGGGTACTAATATGGTATTGGGGGTGTAATGGTTGTTAGAGTTGGATGATATTGTTTTCAATTATCAAGGAGGAACTATGAAATTTTGTTGGAAAGGTGAGGGGATGAAGCTTTTGAGCATGGGTGGCAAAAAATTGGTGCAATTATATAAGGAAAACTTAACAAAAATATGGAGTAACAAGGATGTGATTTGTTGCTTTATGGTGGTGTTTCAAATGGAGGAAAGCAAGAATGATAAACAGATGGAATTAAAAATGTCAGAAGTAGAAGCATAAGATGTTGGCTTAAGGATAGATTTTAACAGTGATTGCAAAGGTAGTTGAAGCAATTTGAAGTTGTGATTGAGGAACTGAAACGGTTACCTCCATCTCGATTCCATGATCACAGAATTCCGTTGAAGGATGGAACAAAGGCTATGAATCTTCGGCCTTATAAGTATGTTGGAGTTCAAAAAATTTTTATGGAGGAGCTGGTGGATAATATGCTGCAGCAAGGTATAATTCAACAAAGTATTAGCCCATTTTCCATGCCTGTGATTTTGATTAAGAAGAAGGATGGGTCTTAGAGGTTTTGCATGGATTATCAATCTCTCAATCAATACACTATTAAAGATAAATTCCTTATTCCTTTGGTGGAGGAGCTCTTTGATTAATTGAATGGCGCGAAATGTTTTTTAAAGATGGATTTGAAGGCTAAATACCATCATTTTAGAGTATGAGAGGAAGACATATGTAAAACTGCAATTTGGACGCATATACCACATTACAAATTTCTTATAATGCCTTTCAATCTAACGAACGCACATGTAACCTTCCAAAGTTTGGTGAACTAGATCTTTAAAGCATACTTAAGGAGGTTTGTTTTAATGTTTTTCGATGATATATTGATATACAATTATTCTTTTGAATTGCATTTGGAACATCTGCTTTTAATGTAGAAGATTTTAGCAAAACATCAAATTTATGTCAAACTCTCCAAGTGATCCTTTGGTGTTGATCGGGTTGACTATTTGTGTTGGACCCCGTTACCGGAGCCCAACATCGGGCTCAGAAACCCGAAACAAATGTGGGGAGGAAAACTTGAAAGTTGGAAACCTTTGGAAGAACTCTCGTTGAAAACATATCCTTTTAATTCTTAATTCGAATCTCTACATGCAACTGTTAATAAATCGAAATCCACAACATAAAGAACTTTTATAAAATTTCTTATGCAAACTTCATTAATAACAAAATCAATGTTTTACAAAGCTTTAATGGCATTTCACGCCATATTACAACACAAACTCCCCAAAATACAAAAGGGTACATGAAATGCTGCTAAAGCCTTGAACTTTCAAAAATCTAATCAAAAACACAAAAATGTTTCACTTCGGAGTGATGCCGAACTCTTGACCTACTCGAACTCTTGTTCATCACCTGTGTGGGGGAGGAGATTG
>JANITX010000210.1:24958818-24969304 GCA_027564395.1 Erythroxylum ulei | reverse complement strand
ACATAATTAAAACAATTTAGGCAAAAATAAAAAGTAATTAAAGGAAACGAATAAGTAAATATATCCATAATAACAATTAAAAAAAATGATCGGGGCCCAACATTAGGACTCCTACCAAGTCATCTCTCGGGTCTCATGAAATCTCTTCACCCACTTCCACCAATTTAATACATTGCCCTGGAATAAGGAAATAATGTACTGCAACCTTCTTTCCAAGGTACATTCTAGGTGCTCTAAAATTATCTCTATTTTCTCCCACCATGCCTCAGCGTTCTCAAGATCAGTAATACCTCGAAACTTTACTGCACCCATCTTACGGATCCTCTCATAGTTATGATCCACCCTAGAATCACCTAAGGTTGGTGCCGCAGTAATAGTCTATTGCATCATTTGAAAGAATTTCATCATCTGTAGTGGGATTGGCACCTCTCTTCCTACCCTATTCACTTGGGCATCCCCCTGTTCTGACACATCCAGAGCACGGATCAAACTTCCTTATTCCCCAGGTTACTCAGGGCCAGCATTATCATCTTCTGAAGCTATCCTAGATAAGAAAAGAAAATATCATTAGTTTTTTTTCTTCACTCAATACATCCCTAGAAACGTAAACCCGTTTTGATACCACGTAATATGTGTTTCCAAAATTCTTAAACCATAATTAACCAAATAGTTCTCAAAATATACCATTAATCATCTAATTCCTCATTATTTCCCAAAAGAGAGTATTGTTTGTCAAACATAAAAATATTATACATAACACAACTACCTAAACTGTCACATTCAAATATATATATAGTTGAATAATTTTACTTAATTAATCTATTGGCCCCACCTAAACTCCACTATTTGCGCCTATACAATAGGGTTATTAGCAATCACTTGATCTTCGAAAAAAATAATGGTAAGGGGTGAGTTGCCTAGTTAGCGAAGATAACCGATCGTACCCTTATAACTAAATAACTCAATAGTTAATTATAAAACTTAGTTAAGAGATTAAAACATACATATAATACTAATATCTCATAACATTACTCAGTCTAATCCAAATAATTAACAAACATCTCAAAACTTTTACCAAATAATGATTAACACACATATTAATACATAACTGCAATTTATGTTTTTTTTCCATCATTAACTAAATTTGCTAGGCCTTGCTTAATCTAGTAGATTTACATTCAATGATCTGTTGGCTCATGTCTTCTCATCAAAATCTCTCACCAAGTGGAAATGTGATTAAATGTATAAATATCAACACATGGTACCTCAATCTCTCTTAGTACCCCAGTACCTAACCTTCAGCACAGGATATCTCCAAGACTCAGGATATTCCAATACTATTCTGGTACTTAGCTATCAGCACAAGACATCCTCGAGACTCAGGATGTCTTGGTATCTACTCCACAGACAAATGCCTAGCCACCACCTGCTCATATCGACACAATCACTACAAGAAATTAAATTTTTAGTGAAAGCAAAAGTTGTCACTAAAAATAGTAATACTAGTCACTACTATTAATAGTGTCTAATTTTTAAATTCGTCACCTGCTATCACAAATACCTCCATCGCTAATGAAATAGTGAATAATTTAGAAAAATGGTCATAATTATGCAACACTTTTGTGACAAAAGTACTGACACTAAAAACTATCGAATGTGTGACAAAACTATATGACTATAGTAACTTATTATGACATGTTTGTCAACATAAATAATATAAAGTAGTGATGAATAAATTTGTAATAGTATTTTATTTTATTATCACAATATCATTGCCACTAAAATAATTTAAAATAATGACAACAGATTTGTCACTCATACTCTTTTATCAATGTTTATTACTTCTTGGTCATGAATACTTTAATGAAAAAGTCCCAACATCATTTTTCCACAAAAATAAAAATTTGTTCCAACAAAAAATATTGTCACTAATGTGTTTATTATTGTCACAAATGTGTTTATTATTGTCACAAATAGAACTATCAATTCAACAATGAAATTGCATTAGTGGTAATAGAAATTTGTATCAGTGACCATATTGTCTAACAGATTTTGTCATCAGTGTAAAAGTTATATTTTACAATAATGTTGTCACTAAATAAGGACTATATGTTACAATAAATTTATCTTTAACGTGTTTGTGTTTGTCACAAATAATATTATTAAATTTAACAATTTAATTACTTAATTGGTAAAATTTTTTGCATTGGTGGCTATAAAATAGAAGTTATCACAAATGATATGGATTTCTAGTGCCAAGATATTGTCACACAAGCAAATAAAAATTATTAGTATATATCAAAATATACATAAATCACCAAAATGTAAAAAATTCTAATTTCCAATATGTAAAATTGGAAATTTTAATATCTAAGACAATTATATTTATTACAATTAATCCAAATTATTACGTTCTAATTTAAGCTAAAACTCTCCAAATTAAATTTTCTTGGCTATTCTTCCAAATGAAGTTCACCATTGATTTGTTTCTTACAAAATAAATAAAAAATAAAATCAATTAATTAGTTTATAAAATATTAAGCTATAAATTTAGTACTAACATTTTATAATAATATAATGAAAATAAAAGAGTGGAAGCAAAGAGAAAATTACAACCATTACCTTACGAATAAAAAAGTGTCATAGCTTTAAAAATAACCACATTGCCTTCTTAGCATCCTCAAAAATCTCTTCCCAACTAAAGACATGTGGTGGTGCAACTTGTCGAATGCATATAATAACTTTCGACTTGAAAAGGCTAACATGTTTACCCATAACTTATAGTACAAAGGAGGAAATTGAACATCAATTTGTTTTCCTTCAGCATTCCTCTTGGCAAGTCTAGCATTGATTGTTGGTCCTCGTCCACTTTTTTAGAATTTACATTTCCTATTAAAAAAAAACAATTAAGAATTTACATTTTTTAGGTGTTTTTGTTTGGTTCCCCCTGTAGCACGGAGCTTGATATGAAGGGCAGTAATACCGAGTTCATAAATCATTCAAATCAAAAAATAGTCAATAGGCTAATAAAATTCATACAAGTTGCAAACTAAGTAACAATGGGGAAGAATGAAATTGCAACTCATCCCTGTAGTTAAGAGAACTAGGCATCAAAGGAAGCTTGATAATATGTTATTTTTCAAGTATGAAAAGATGGGGCGAAAGAAAGGCTAGTGAAGGTAAAGAGAAGGGAGGATTAGTGATAAAGGTTTTCTAAGAAAGCTTTGTGGTCTAAAATTGGAAACATTTCATCCAAAGGTAAAGGAATTTCAAAGTATACGAAGAAAACAGTCCAACTAAGACAATATGCCTCAAGTTCCTTAAAGGAAAGCAAGCAGCCTTTCCCTTGGTATCAAGACCTAGTGGTAAGGACAATTACTTTAAATTCCAAATAAAATTTATGGATAAGTTTTTCAATTGATATGTAAAATAATCTTGCATCGTTGGGCAACATCTTGAGCTATAAGCATGACAGCATATAGTGAAGACTCATTTCTGCCAACTTTAACCTTCATTCCACCTATTTCATAACCAGACTTAGAAATAACAGTAACTTCATAAAATATAAGTAGTGAATAAATGAAGAAAAGTAAGACCATATGTCAATAACATTCTGAAGAACATCACAATATTCGACTAGAATTATGAACTAGATAAGTCAGAACAAATAAAGTTATATATACCCAAATAGGTTTTCATTCTTTTTAGTTGCACAACTATTTGATTCACAAGCATGTAAATTTATAATCAAACAACCCTAAATGAATAATATCGAGTTAAGACATTAAGTATTATTTTTAATAAATAGAATAATATTATAAATAAGATATGATAAAATTACTTATCAGTAATATGTACAAGGGTTTCCCTTCTAGAAAGATCACTTACATACTGTGGTTCCTAGGGAACCAGATCAGTTCACAATTGAAGATCAACTATTGGACACTACTAAAAATTGACAAAGATACCTCCATCACTTACGATGAATGTGTTAAATGAAGCGTAGATATGAGCCACACCAAAAACATTCTCACTATCCCTCACTACAAGTCTAAGAGTCACATTCTTTTCCTTTGGTTCTCTAACTTTTCTTCTTGATTAGAGATCATAAGCAACAAAACTAGGAATGAGCAAGTCAATAACCAATACTACTTTTGGATAACAAACCTCAAAAAGGCACAAGATATATCTTCAAAAAGAATAAAGCAATCTAATATGACCATATAAACTCAAATCATCCCTATGAACTATAAGGCAAAGATGTAGAAAGCTAGCATTCACATTCCTAATAAGCAGCAAGTTATAGCAAATTTCGAAAAAGTTGAACCTCTCACACACAATCTAACGTCAACGAGAGGAAAAATCTAGTATGAAAAAAGGGATTAATAGTAATAAGAGATGTAGATAGAGTTACCATGGCTATGAAAGCGAGAGAGTGAGAAAGAAGGATGGAATCAACAGTGTTTGCTATTAGGATATGAAAGCCCTACTAAACGAAGTGCTGGATCTGTTTGACACCTATTATTAGATGTAGAGGGCAACTAGGGTTTTATTTTTGGGCTAAGATATTTAAATAGAAAAACAAATTTCAAGTCTAAGTACAAGAAGAGGCCTGAATGAATTCAAGACGAGGCTCTCATTCTAGACCCTCATAAGGGGTCGAAAAAGGGCCCGAGAGAGTAAGGGTCGACCCGGGCTGGGCCTAGATATGCCTGGGCGACCCTAGCCCTAACTCGATCTATTGTCATTCCTACCTTAATTAAAGAAAATGAGCTAGTTTTTGTATTTTTAAAGGTAAATTGTATCCAATATCCTATTTTTATTTTTATTTTATAATAATAAATATAATGACTTATAAAAATTTATACCTATTATTGATATTTAATCTTGTCCTATTCTTTTTGTTTTATTTTTATCTTATATAATTTTGTATGATCAATTTTAAATTAAATACACTTATATGCATATAGTTTATTTTAATCTTTCCTATTTTATATTTATCATATTCAATTTGTACTTCATTTCATGTTCAATTTGCATATGTTTTAGGATTAATTTCTTTCTTTTATTATTTATTATTTTATTCTTTTTAAATCTTAATTAGTCTTAAATTAAATTCTACTTATAGATATTTATTCATTATAAAGTTTTATTAATGAATAATTTCTGTAATTGATATTTATGTATACTTTTTTTAAATTTAAGATCAAATAGATTTATTAAAACATTTTCTTTTTGTTTTGAAGAATTTGAGGTAAATAAAAAAGGGCTAACAAAGTAATTAGGTAATTTTAATATTTAATATATTTCAATGTTTTTTAGGGAAAAATTATAAGAAAATTTTTTATTATTCCTTTAGATATAGGAGAAGGATCAAAGTCCTTTGATGACTAAGAACCTTTTGGTACTTTCTTTACGTTTGTAAATCCTAGAATACAATTTGTAAGAATCATCAATGTGGAAAGGGTCGAAGTGAATGTGGTTTCTCTTTGAAATGTAAATTATATTCCAATTGCAAATAATTTTAATTATTATTATGAACAATACAATTATGATTATGATTATGATTATATACAATAAAGAAACCACATTCATAATATAATGTAACTTAAACCCAAACATGATATGACGAATTTAAAATCATGCCTAATTGAAAGATGAACAGGGTTTGACTTGATAGTCCAATTTTGATATAATCAAAATTTGAATTAAATGAATATTATTTTAATTATTTATTTTTATGAATGATGATGAGACAAATTTAGTAAGTGAAGAAGAGGAAGACGAAGATGACAATGATTGAGCATTGGTAAGAACTTTGTTTTTAAATTTTGAAATGGTTAAGAGTTTTGCTTAATATTTTGGAATAAGATTTTCATTATATTTAAACATTTATTTATTTTGATGAAATTTCGAAGTTATGTTTAGCAAATATCTATTGATATGTAAAATATTACTTTTGTATTATTAATATATTTAGTTTGAATATTTTATAAGAAAATATGTAAATTTGTTTGCAAATAATAATATTAAAGAAAAACTATGAAAAGTAGTTTCTAGTCATTAAAATTCATACAATAATGACAAAATTAATCATTAGAGTAGTTAGTTTTAAATGTTATTATAATAAGAAATAGTTGTCATTAATTTGTTACATTCATATTGACAATAACCTTTGTAACAAAAAGTTGATAATCAAGTGACAACAAAATTTCTTGTCACAAAAATTATGAATAGTAGTGACCATAGTGATAGTTCCGTTTTTGTGACTATATTAAGTAGATACTAACTAACTGAATTTTATTAACAAAAGTTTTTTTTCACAAAAAGTAAAATATCATGTGACGGTAAACCGTTTTGTCACAGCTAGAGAAAAATATTAGTGACCAAACTATATTTTGTCACAACATATAAAAAATATTAGTGACCAACATATGTTTTGTCACAATTATAATTCATTCCTGCCAAAATTACTTTAGCGCCAAATTGCATATGCTTTTAATGACAAAACTTAGTGATAAAAGAAATTTTGACTCTATTAATATATTAATAGCGATAATTTAATTGTGAAAGATACTAAATTGCCACAATTACCATTATATTAGTGACAAAAAATAAAGTATCACAGTTAATCCAAACAATAGTGTCAATCAATTGTTTTGTCACAAAAAACCTCATATCTATGACGAAATGACAGTTAGTTATAAAAAAGTTGCCACTAAAGGTCTTAACTTTTATAGTGCCAACATTTTATTCTCATTTCTCTTTTTTATTCCATACTTACAATTGATTTAACATTCAAAATCATTAGATTTTGCATATAATTCAGAAACATATAAAAAATGAAGTTTAAGGTTTTCCAAAATTTCAAATTAGGATTCATAACATTCTCTAAATTATGAGAAATCTACATCAAAGGGAAAATATAAATTTCTTATAATGAAGCCTTAATACCACATGAAAGCATAATTTTGTAAAACATGATAAGATCTTGAAATTCATGGAACTCACATATGTACATTCATATTCAGAATTCTATTCCTATACAAAGAAAGAGTTTCTAAATACTAACCTTTCTCCATGGTTAAGTGATGTGGAAACGATTCACAAATGTAAGCTCCTTAACCAATCTGTCTCTTTCCCAAACTTTCTATTTCACTTTTCTTACATGGTGGTGTTTTATGAGAAGATAACACTTATTAGGCTGAGACAGAACCTTAATATAGTTAAAAATTTTGAAAAATATCAATCAATCTTATAACTTCCTATTATAATCGGTTAAAAGCCTATACACCAATTTATTAAATAATTAAATCCTCTAATTGTCTTTTTAACACATAAGTCACTTAAAGGATTTATTTCCAACATTTTATAGTGTGAGTCGAACACATCCAAAATCCAATGAGATATGTGAAGAGTTGAGGGCTTTGATTAGAAAGATTAAAATCCTTGGTTATATTACTGACTTAAGTTTTATATTACAAGAGGTTGGATGAGAAAGAGCACATTCTCAAGATCCATAATGAAAGATTGGTAATTGCAAATGGAATAATTAGCACCCCTCTTAGGGCTCTAACTTAGATATTTAAAAATCTTAAATTTTTGTACAAACTATAAATTTTGAAGATATTTGAAGATTAATGGATTGAATTTTTAAAGGAGGGAGGTATAGTATTGTGGGCTCTTTTATTAGCTGAAATTAAATCCTAAAATTATATAAATTTAAATTAGATAAAAATTAATATTTTTTTCAATTTAAAATTTAAAATTAACAATTTTAAAATATTGAAGTTCTCTTTGAGTGCTTTAAAATCTATAAATCTAAGTTAAATTATAGTGCAAAAATCAAGCTTTAAATTTTCCATTTTTCTAATTTATTAAGATAAGTGTAAAATAATTTGTGAACATTACATATAATTAAAAAAAAGACAATCTTTTAAATAAAAATGAGTGCTAAAATATGATACAACCATACATACTCATATATCAAACTATTTAAGCTCAAAATTTATGTAACGTTTGTAAATGAAGAGATCAAAATATAAAATAGACAAGTTAATAACAAGATTCAATAGTAAAAAATACATCAATGTCTTTTTAAATATTTAAGTGTAACCACCTACATCATGAAATAGAGTTTCTATATTACATAAACAAACATTTAAAATGTGAGAATTGATTATTGGAATTATGAGCCACAACTAACTACCTTGATTAGATGGGATACAATCACAATTTGTTTCCATTTCAATCCTAGATACATATTTTGCAACAATTAAATATAAAAAAAATCATGTACATTTGACATAAACAAAATAAAATCTAGTAGTGATATTGACATATTGTTTTGGTTAATCATTTGACATATGTATGTATAAATTACTTTCGTTAGTTTTGTGGAACTATAAAGGATCTTATGCCATTATAGAATTCTTCAACAAAGGTCAAATGTTATAAAAAATTAATGGCACCTTTGTAACTCTAATTCCTAAAAATGGATAATAGAGAACTTTTTCAGAATTCAAACGCATTTGTTGTTGTAACCCTATGTATAAGATCATTATTAATATCTTGGCTCAAAGAATGAAAGAGATCTTACACAAATACATTGACTTTTCACAAGGTGCCTATTTAACTGGCATAATTATAGGGGATAGTATCATGTTAATACAAGAACTTATCAGGAGTTACACTAAGGGAAGGGGAAATGGGAATTGTATCATTAAGGTTGACCTAAAGAAGGCCTATGATAGTGTAGATTAGGGTTGTCTACTGAACATTTTACATGCTCTGGAATTTCCTACCAACTTTATCCAGTGGATATCACAATGCATCATGTCACCTTCCTTTAAGATATTGGTGAATGGTTAGCCTGGTAAGTACTTCAAAAGCACCAAAGGACTTAGACAAGGAGATCTTATATCAACTTACATCTTTTCACTTGTTATGGAAGTTTTTAACAGAACCTTAAAGAGAGTAATGGAAAGAACCAAAGATTTCAGATTTCATTCCAGATGTAAGAAGCTAAGAATTACTAATCTTTGCTTTGCAGATGATCTCATACTTCTTTCTAAGGCTGATCAGAGTTCTGTATTAACACTTATGAAAGCTCAAAATTTTTTTAACAAGATGTCTAGATTGGAAACCAATTGTTCCAAGAGTTGCTTTTATTCATCAAAATTTATTGTAAATAAGCAAGTTGTCATTGAAACTGTCACTAGTTTCAAACTACAGATACTTCTTATATTATACCCAGGAATTCCCATTTTAGCTACTAGCCATACATATGGAGATTTCAATAAACTTCTTAACTGTATCAACTGTAGAATCTCTTATTGGAGTTCCAAATTACTTTCTATAGCTATTATCTTATCTGTACTAAATTCAATCAATGCTTTTTTTGCTATACCCAAAAGAGGAATCAAATCAATAGAGATGATGTGTGGCGAGTTTCTTTGGACTGGGAATGATAAAAGTGTCAAGAGAGCTCAGATGCAATGGAAAGAGGTATGCTTAACTAAAGATAAAGGTGGTTTGGGACCCTCAAACTAATGGACAATGCTATGATGTCCAACATGTTATGGAGGTTATTAATTGACTGACATTCCTTTTGGTGTAAATGGATTTATGAGATCTATATAAAAAATAGCAACATATGGACCATAAAATCAAATCTTTTTATTCTTCAACCTTGAAAGCCATTCTAAAGACTAGGAAACTGTTGATGAATGAAATCACTTATCTCAATGGAGATGGCAAGCAAACCAATTTTTAGTTTGACAATTGGACGTCTCTTGTTCCTCTTCATAACTTGAAAGAAATGGAATGTCTTAAACTTGTTAATTGGTAAAAAAGCAACAGCAGGTAATACACTAGTTGATAAACAAATCTTTATACAAAGCTCTATCCCTAGATCTATTTGTGAAGAAATTGTTCACGCCAACTTGAGTGAAGAGGAAGATTATTATATGGAAGAATTCGAGAAATTGCAAGTTTAGTAACCAATCTTAAAAGAAGTTTATGCAAAAACACTATAACAAGATTCTCGAGCACAAAGTTATTTGGCACAATCAATTTCATTCCAGGGCATCAATATGTGTATGGCTAGCCATAAAAGGTAAGTTACCAACTGTGGATAAGCTGTAGAGATTCCTAAATATCCCTAATAGGTGTATTCTTTGTCAGAAAGCTAAAGAAAGTACTGAAGATTTGTTTTCTAATGTGTATTTGTCAATAGTATGTGGAAGTATGCATTACACAAATGCTTTGTTCATGATGCACCTGGAAGATGAGATTCTACAAGGAGATGGTGTAATGAAACCAAGTATCTTTACTCTACAATCGAGTGGTCGTTCAGCCTAGTTATAGCCTATCTAGTGAAAGTTATATGGAACTAGCAGGTTATCTCCGCGCAAATGCGCAGTAAAAATGCCCAGTGCATTTAATAAAAATTGAAACGGGTAAGAAATTTTTTTTAATCATATAA
>JANITX010000210.1:24884347-24894526 GCA_027564395.1 Erythroxylum ulei | reverse complement strand
ATATATACTCTGTATAAAAATTTTTATATATATATATATAATATATAATAAAAATTTATATATTTATTAGCTACCGGTTCGATCACCGGTGAATTCTAGTTGAACCATTGACCCTTGAATCAGTTGCTTCTCCGGTTCAGTCACTGGTCCGATTTTTAAAACATTGCTTGAACGACAAGGCTCACTACAAAGCAACAAATTAGCCTATTAACAATTGGTCTTATGGAAGGGCAGCTATTAGAAGTAAAATTGCAGCAACCCAAAAAAAAAAATGAAGAGTAGTCAAGTTGTTTTAGGGAGGAATCCTAAGGCAACAGCTACTAGGAGCAATTTGAAAATAGCTAGTGGAGAGATAATAGCAGAGAAGAAAAGTTTTGGGGAAACATTATTGGAAGCAGAAATACATGTTTTTAAAAGTTAACCAATGCAAAGATAGAGGAACGAAGGAAAAATGGGCTTTGCTTCAATTATGATGAAGCATTCTACTGGGGATAGAAATGTAAGAAGTTGTTCTCGATAGAATTAGTAGAATCCGAAGAAGTGGATGAAGGAGGGTTAGAATATCCGAAGTTATCCTGAGTTCGAGTTTGAGGACAAATTCTTTGTCTAGAGGGAGTAATGATATGCAAGATACATTATTAGGAATGAAATATACAAGGTCATCTTGATTAGGAAGTAATTGTAGTGATTATCTTATTTAAGCAGTAGTTATTTGATATAAGAAGTCTTTTATTCTTGTGAATTACTTTTATTAGGAGAACAAATTAGCAGATTTCTATTCTATATATCTTAAAAACTCTACGTATTGAACCTATTTAAAGTGCATTATGATGAATAAGTAGTCAAAATTTTTAGTAAAAAAAGTTAACAGTAAATTTGTCAAGAACTAATTTTCTAAATAGTAACCATAGGATCTAGAAAGGGGAAAAACTTTAACAAAAGAAAATTGCATTTTCCTGTGAGTCTAATCTTACACAAAACATATATCAAGAGCCTTATTCTTGAATTTCAAATTTGACTCTAATTTTATAGTTGTTGATAGAAAAATGAAATGAAGTCTACAAATACTTGCAAAATTTTATAATATAAGATACAGAATGAAATTATGTTCTTTTTGATATGTTTAATATGGATCCACCGTTGAATAGTGTAATCATTGTATCGCAAAAGATTGTCATTCCCAAACTAGGAGGATGGCAAAATCATTTTTTGACAAAGAAAGACTTGCACTTTCTCAGTTTTTAATGTGCTAATGAGCATTTTAACATGATAGACGTTTATGAATTTTGATATGGACGCATTGTGGGAAGAACCTACAAGGGAGATAACAGCTACTTGTAAAGAGGAGTGTTTTATTAGGAGTCTATTAGAGGAGTATTTTATTTTTAGTAGGAGTCCATTATCTTTGCTCTAGTTTTTGTTATAGTTATGTTAATAAAAACAGCTTGAATAGGAGTCTTTCTAAAAGTCCTAAAACAACTTGAATAGGAGTCCTAGTTTAGGTGGAACTTTTATGTTTCTTTGCCTATATAGGAGTCCTAATTTAGGTGAAACTTTTATGTTTCTTTGCCTATATAAGGCTATTACGTTGTGCAATAAAGAAAGCAACAAATTATAATAAAAATTAACTTAGAAGTAGAATAATTTATTCCAATCTCAGCAGGCCTTGTCCTTAACAAGTGCTGCCAGTTTTCATCATCAAAAATAGGTTTTGCGAGGAAGGGAACTAACATAAATAAGGAAAAAGATATCAACTTTCCTGATAATCGTTCTTGGACTCGATCCCAAACACAGGAACACAACAAATTTACACCTTTTTCTTTTGTAATCTTTATAGTTTGACTCTAAGCAACCTCAATAGTTTAAATTACACAATTATCTTTGATATTGTTAAACAGTAGGAACCCTTGTAACTAAATCCAAACCACATAGTCTTATTGAATTTTGCATTTTCTTAATTATACTTAAAAGTCATTGACCAATCGTTATATAGCCTCCCACTTATCCTAAAAGTTTATGCTATCCAAACATTAAAATTTTTGCTATTTGTGGGATTGTTGACTTTGTAGAAGTATACATTTGGGAAGCATTTTAGGCCCCCCTTAGGACGTCGGTTATGTTGAACTGATTGAAATGTCTGGCCTATGATTATAGTGCAGGCTTGAGAATTCTGATTGATTATTTTATAATTTAATATTCTATTTATGCTCTCTCCCAATTTTGTGTTTAATGTCTTACATGCCATACAAGGGTGGTTCCTGTCCTCAAAATGATTTTATTGCGTTATAACAAGTTGAAAATTGAATGTCCATGACAATCGTTCATGATAATCCCAGTATAGGCTTTTGATTGCATTTGGTCCAAAATTTTATCAGACTGTCTCTGAATATTTTTGACTGGCATTAGCATCCATAGTCCTCAAACCATTTCATTTCAATTTTCAGGGGAGCATTTGTGGCCTCGTTCTTATGGGGTAGCCAACTGGCCATTGTTAACTGACATACACAACATTCGCCCAGCAGATGTGAATGGTGAGAAAGGCTATGCCGTCTGGGAACAAAAATTTTAGTCTCAGAAGGTGATACCTGTACACTTTATTCATACCATAAATGATGTTTGTGACAGTGAATTCATCTCGGGGTAACAAATACTACGGAGAATGTCATGTTACTTCAGTTAAATGCTTAAAACCAGCACATAAAGAAGCCACTTTGGACACAGAAACAGACGGAGAGATATGGGCACCACCTGTTCAGGTTTCCCTATGTATACTGGTTTAGTACGTTCTCAATATATGTCACACTTCCGAAACTTGCATGTTTTTTCTTAAAAGAACCTTCTGAACATGCAAGTCAAAGGATTTGTTATTTAAAAGTGCTTTGTGTTTTTTGGTCTTTCCAAGGATTTTAGCACACACCAGTGGAATGTTTGGCAGTGCTTCAAAAAATCTTTCTTTGGTTTGGGCTATCTCATTAGCATGGAAATAACTAGATATCAAATCAGATAAAAGCTTATGTCCTTTCTCTCTCTTTTTCTTTTCTTTTTTTATTTTTCTTATAAGGTAGTCATGTCCTCTGTTGCAAGTGACTTACATTTTCGAATGAGTCTACTCACTGCAAATGTTGAAGAATCCTTGTAGGAACTTTATAAAATCATAGCTGCCTATCTATAATTAGATCTTGATACTAGTCATAATAGTCATGGTTTTGTTGTGAACCTATTAATGAAACAAATTCAATGAGGCAGTTAGGACCCCAAATAATGCGACGTCAGGTGAAATTGATTTGGTAAATGTAGAAGAAATTTGTACTTAGAATTGTGGAACAGGAATTCCTATTTGGTATCGACAGCGTCAATATCTTCTATCATGTTGCCCTTGTTCTTCAATTTCATATGTTAAAGACCCGGGACTTAATTCCTTGCAAATCAAGCTTTGAGACTTCAATATCCCATTTAAACATAATTCTGTAAAGAAATCTAAATCTGGTAAGGTACCGCCTCACACCTTCATCACCTTGAGGTTAAATGTAAGAATTCCATGCTAGATTCCTGCAAACAAACAGCTGCTAATACAACTTCTGAGCATCTTCAGTGGCATGCACCAAATTATATGCTTCTTAGTCAAAATATAGCAAACAGGTACATATTCTAATATTGTTGCCCTGATTGATTACTCGTTTTCCCATGTGATCCGACTTTCAGGTTAGAGGGGATATAGCGAGGGCAATAATGTATATGGCCATATGCTATGGATTTCATCAGCCAGGCGGCCGCAATCTGTACCTATCTGATTCTCCGAATATTGGTAGGTTGAGAGAACTGTAACGTGGTTGCACGAGATTGTACATGTTTTAAGAATGCATATTCGTTTCTTTCAATTTTGGATGGATTAGTAATTCAACAGCGCTTACCATGGCAAAGGTAATTGTCATATGACTAATTGGTTTCTACCCTGTGGCTGTGGACCACTCTTTTTATAGAGAATAGGGAGATGGGACTACTTTCTTCTTTGTTAAGATGGAATGAGATTGATACACCTTCAAGGGAAGAAAAGCTGAGGAACGAAAGAATATGCAAATTCTATCAGCATAATAGGAACCCCTTCGTAGATCATCCTGAGTACGCCAATCTCATATGGACTACAGTTTCAAACCATGGCAACTTGGGAAGCCATTGACGTCAGTTTCAAAGTATCATATTTGGTCGTTCACTATTGTACAACGGAAATGAAGTTATAATAATTGCAAGCCGGTGAAATTATATGTACTGATTGTTTTTTTTTTTTTTGGGCGTGTTATAGTGTGAAACTCGCTATTAATCGTGAAGATGAGTAAATTAAGCCTCAAGAGCTGGAAGTGAAAGGCGCCGCCAAGCAGCAGGAGCAACCCCATAAATCCTTCGAAGTTTGGTTTCATTAACGCTTCTCATTTTGTATCTCGCATATTTTAGTTTGGGTATCATGATTTTGGTTTTTAGATTTCCTATTCTTTATAACAAGTAGATCATCTTGTTACAGATGATTAGTAATAGAAGTATGATTTGAGTAGAACTCATCCAGAGCACAAGTACGTAAACTTTATAAATTGCAAACGGAACCTTTTAAGAAAGACGAGAGTTCATGACGAAATTTTTTAGGGGAGAATGCTATGTGCAGAACAGAAGATTCAAACGAGTCAGGCGTTACAAAAATCTCAACAGGTATTAAATGATCATGATGAAGAAATTAGTTTTGTATAAACGGAGGTTGAACGAGTTTAGTTGTTCAAGATTTTCAGTTTCCTAAGGATTGTTAATTTTCGCTAATCATCTATCACCATGTCTAGGAAAATGATAACCTTTTTCTTTCTTGGCAGATGATTAACAATATAGATCATTAATTATAGAAAAATTAATCAGATAACCACAACTCCTATTTCATAAGGTCCTAGGTGAAAATGTTGAACATAAACATCTAGAGAAAACATAACTAGAAGAGTTAAGGGAGACAATAGTAATGTTTATAGAGCTTTAATAAACCAGTTAGAGAGAACTTCATCTAGAAACTTCACATGTAGAAACGCCTATTATGACAACACCATCACACCCCTTTATCCTTACTCCGGGTTCAACCATCCGACAATGTCTATGCTACCTTTGCCACCAATTCCACCAGGATCAAGAAATTCAATGTCTTTTTAAGGATATCCAATGTCTAAACTATAGGGGAATCAAAACAAGATCCGATTCTAACTGTAGTAGAATAATTATGAAATTTTTTCATATTTTAATTTCCCGAAAACCAAGATTACTTTAATTTTATAAAATGATTAACAATTATATCACAATAAAACATGAATCTTAATTTGTATCTTATTCCGAAGCTTAAACATATTTTTGTCATATCCTTCAAACTGTTTCCAAAATCGATTCACCTCAACGTTTATAGTCGCATAAGTATCTGACCTCTAACAGTATCTACGGAATAGGTTGAGAGAAATGTGTAACTCTTACTAAGAGATTAAGCAAGAAGACTAAGTTTTGGATATTTTAGTAATTTAATTGAAATTAAATTCTAATTTTAATTAAACTTTAATTAGAATTATAAATAATTCTATTTAAATACCATGTATTTTATGGATATGATATCTATATAGTGTGATGTGTGGAATATATGACAAAGGTAGAGGCTTGAAGTCTTTTTATTGATCGGTCATGTCATTTAGGCCCGAGTCGGATATCCAATTACTTCGATTTGAATTGTCCAGAAGATACCTTATATAATATATATTATATCCAAATTCTTTCAAAAATGGAAAATCAACTCATTTCTTGATTCAACAGAAGCCCAAAGAGGTTAATGGAATAAGGTTTCAAATAAGGAGAAATATATGTATTAAAAAAAAGGTCCAATTATGCCTATTCTTAATCTTAAATGGAATGGAACGACGGAGGACTCTTAATTTGTGGAGTAAAGATTCAAACTTGGGTTTTTTTTTTGGTGTCAGTACCGTAGGTTGTTTCCTTTTTGGCTTGTTTCAGCCTAGACTCACTACCCTCTTAAAGCTTTACACGAAATTTTGGGCTAATCAATTAGTTTTAAGTTTGGGTTAAACCATAGGTAAAAGTCTTACCTTTCTTCTTAGAAGGATTGATTTACTGGTTGGGGCAATCTCTTTTCGTAAGAATGGAATCTGTATGCTTTTCTTTTTATATACTATCGATAGCTCTAAAGAAAGGGATGAAGAAGAATTAGGTTCAAAGAAGAACCTTTAACCTCCTAGCTTAGAGAAGAAGGTAAATAGGGCAAGTTTCAATCGGGAGGAATGACTCTATTAATGGATTAGACTTAGGGACGGGAAGAAACAAATGTTGATTGTTGAAGGGACAAGACGCTAAAACTTTGTCCATGTTTTGAACAAAGCAATTCCCTATAAGGAAAATGAAGCCATAGAGTGTTGCATCGAAGTGGACTGGATATAGCAGAAATCCCTGATTGTTAGAATGCTTTCTTGAAGGGCTAAAAGCACCTCTTTCTTAGTATGATTCAAAGTTTGGTAAAGGGAGCCATTCACTTTCAGCAGGCAAGTAAACTTCACAATCAAGGGGGATTCCCCACTTAGGGTAACCAAGCACACCCCTTTTTAAAAGTACAAATCGAGGGATGGAACGAAGAAGAGAGAATGATAAAGGAAACAAAGACATACTAGCTATGCTTGCAAGATCTAGCACCTAAGACATGAGCCCTCCTTCCCCAAGCCTAAGCGAATGATCCTGAAACCTAAGCTGGAAGCAAGTATCTTTGTATTTATAGGCAAGCCCACTCACCACAAGTAAGCCCTTCCCTATCGAGTCGAGTAGCCTTGAATAACTCTCTTCTCCCTCTTTCCTTTCACATACTCCTCTGTCTCTTTCTTATCTTGTCTCTGGATGGAATCTTCAAGAATGTTCGCCGAAAGCTGAAAGAGTAGTCACGTCAGAATAGTAATTAACACCACCAAAAGAGAGAGGCTTTTATTCCTCATTAAGAGATTTCGAAAGATAGATTGTTCGGTGGAGTATGATAGAATCATGGTCAGGTGAGCACTAATTGAACACTGACTAAATTGGAGTTAGTAGGGGGCTTTCTGATTACAATAGCATGTAAGCCAAATAAGATTTAATATCTCATATTGATCCTTATTTATTAAATATCTCATATTTAACCACAAAGTTTCTCAAAATTTACATTCAAGTCTAATTGATTAAAATATCTTTGCTCCCTTCAACCCGTTCTTTATGTGAGACTCATTATGTTCTCAAATATATTGGCAATGATTATAAATTCTAATTCCAATTATGAATTATAATAAGATAGATTAAAACTCTTTTTAATTTATCTTTAATTCTTCAATTAAACAATTTATAATCTTAAATCAAGATTGGGGTCTAGAAATACTTCATGACCACTCAAATATTTAGGAATGTCAAAGTGTTTTTGACTAACCTGTTGTACATGATTTTTCTGTATAATTCAATCTTTTCATTATACAATATTTTGATTAGACATAGAGCATGAAATTAATGTCCTCTATTTTGAGTCCAATCATATTAGTTCTTTGTATTAGCTATTGATTCGATTAATAATATTTGTAAACTATTTACAAAATTTCATTCTACATTGGCTAAGGATTTCCCGAATCAATACTAGTCGAGAACAACAGAACATTCTCCCTAATTAATTTAGGGTGATGAATCATATCTTGATCATTCAACTACCTCTCTATAGTTCATGCTACATCCAATGACTACTGACTAAACTAACTATAATTATAATGGGTCATAAGTAGTATCAAAACATAACAATTCCTATACAAGATAACTTTGGAGATCTCAAGTCAAAGGATCACTCATACAATAATCATAATTAAAATTTCCATAGACATACACGTAATCTTCCAAATAGAATTTTCATATTGGGCCAGTTCAATGAACTTGTTCTCTAACAAGCACCCACACGTTTGTTTACGTATCTCGATACTTTAGTCTATGAGATCAACTACTTCCTTCATAAGGAAAAAAATAGTGCGCTAGTCTTTTGACATTCTATTAATGTTCAATCTTAACAAAACAATGATTAGGAGGAATTTATGTAACATCCCGTCCCCATATTAAAGGTTAGGACCTGAAATTTCAGTACATGGGAACTCAAAGAGAGATTAAGGAAATACATTTTCTTGCTCATGCATAATGTTAGCGTATATGCACATAAAATAGAATATTTGCACATAAAAAAGTGGTATATGCATTTATTGACAACTTCCAAGTATGATTGTTTTTAAATGTAATTTTATTGAAAATGATAAGTAGAGAGAGTTGAAAGAGTGATCTTGGTATGAGTTGTGATAAGGAAAGATTTGGAAACAAAAGTGGTGGCTGATCTGGAAAATATTCACTGAGTGTGCTTCGGTCTGTTAGCCATAAATTTTTTTTATAGTTATCCAAATGAGATGATTCTTTGCTTGGAGAAAACTAGAAACATATGGCTACATTTCGTATGAAGAAATCTAATTTCAATTCTATCTCTAAGAGTCTCAAAATTTCATGAAGTTGATAATTGGGTGCAGTGATGAATGTAAAATTCGTCTTTAGATTTTAGGGAAAATTTTGGATTGATTTAGAGAGATTTTGGCAAAGTTGCCCTCTTGAAAGTTGTAGATTATCTTTCTAGCTTTTCAACGGTATATAGTACAAAATTTTTAGACATGTGAGTCAAGAGTTATGACCTTTATAAGTGGAGATGCTCTGGAGAGTGTAGATAGTGATTTAGAACTTTTGGGGATGTAAAGAATGTTAAGTCAAAATGAAATCACATCTAATAATTTTGGTGACAATCAAATAATAATAATATTAGAAATAGATGAACTGTTTTGATAAGAAGGAAGCAAAACTAAGAAGGGGCCAAAACTAAGAAGGAAGCAAAACTAAGAAGGAGGCAAAACTAAGAAGGAAGCAAAGCTAAGAAGGAAGCAAAACAAAGAAGGAAGCAAAACTAAGAAGGAGGCAAAACTAAGAAGGACGCAAAACTAAGAAGGAAGTAAAGCTAGGAAGGAAGCAAAACAAAGAAGGAAGCAAAACTAAGAAGATACAAAAGTAGGAAGATACAAAAGTCAGAAGGAAGAAAACACAGAAGATGGAATTTGTCTTCGAGGTCCTCATGAAAGTTGTAGCTCTTGAAATCCTCTTTCGAATCATCTAAATAACACCTTAATCAGAAATTTCTAGAGAAAGTTATGGCTGTTTCCCCGAAATAGGTTCAGTATGGTTGAGGACAAAAACATGTTTGATTCTTTTGGTCATAACTTCTTCTCTAGACACTCAAATGACTTGATTCTTGAACCATTGGACTTGTAATACATTGATCTACATCTCCAACAAAAAATATAGCCATCTGAAATGAAGTGAGAAAGATTGAGTGAAAAACGTTGGGCGAGTACAGTGAGTGTGTTCTTAAATATTATGAATTGGTTTTATTCCACTGAACATACTTCAGTATTTTGATGATTTCTGGATTAGTAGAGCTCCAAGTGAGATTATTGTTGATTTGTGGCAATCTAGAGACATGGAGTTACAAATGGTATGAAGAAATTAGAATCTAATTCAGTTCCTAAGATGTTTAAATTCTAGATGGAAGTTATGTATGGTATACTATTTTGGACAAGAGCAGTCCCAAAATTTTTGAAGTATATCTTTTGAATCACTGAACCAAATTGAATGATTTTAGTGGCATTAGAAACTTAAGACAATGGGGGGCATTTTTCTAGAAGAAAGTGTTATGTTAGATTGTTTAAGTACTGTTGGCAAGACACTTAAGTATAAAAGACATAAGGCATAAATGGGAAGGGCAAATGGGACAATTCTCAATCGTTAAGGGCATAATTGGAAGAAGAAGTGTTGTCTTGCTTATAAATGAACAAGTCAAACGTGAATGGAAGGATAAGTAGCAGAGAATAATGAAAATGAGTAAGAAAGAGAAAGAGAGTTTGGTGGTTTGAGAGAAAAGAAGAGAGTTAAGCTAGGGTTTAATTCTTCTTCATCTTCAAGAAAGATTTGAAGTTGATCAAGAAGAGAAAAAGGAAGAAGAAGGAAAGAGCTTCCATTTGAGCTAAAGATCTCTTCATTTGGTGAAGAATCAAGGTAAGATCATTTTGAATCTTTTGGATT
>JANITX010000210.1:24869571-24879623 GCA_027564395.1 Erythroxylum ulei | reverse complement strand
TTTATATGTAAAATATTTAAAAATTATTGTTATTTCATATTAATTGTTATTATTATTTATTATTAAGATTTTTGAAAATATAGTTGATGTAAACAGTAAACTAGTAAAGTATAAAGTACAACTGTATAATATACCAATATGGACTATTTTGCAAATTTTAAAAATTTTAGGGACTATTTCATAAATTTAAAAAATTTTCCGAAACGGTACCCGGTACCGGTACAATTCTGTTCTAAAGTTCAATTCGGTACCTAGCTCGATACGGTATTTATAACATGGTGTAAGAGGGTATAAAAAATTTTAAAATAAAAAAAATTATTGGAATTGAAAAAAAAAAGGAAGTGTGAAACTTGAAAGCGATTGTAGTGTGTGCTAGGGTTTCCTTTGTCTACGTACGCTCCTCTCTTTAGCCCTCTTAAAACCTTTCTCACCCTAACGTCTCTCAATCGCGAACTATGGAATTAGGTTCATCACTGATAAGACAGCTAGCTGCAAGCGACAACAAGACTCGTAGCAGAGCAATACGAACAGTCCTCAAGACATGGTTACCCTCCGAATCGGAAATCTCCGAAGAAGACATGAAGAAGCTTTGGAAAGGCCTTTTCTACTGCGTCTGGCACTCCGACAAGACCGCCGCTCAAACCCATCTCATAGATCGCCTCTCATCCTTGTTTCCAGACCTCCCTCTCCCTTTATGTCTTCACTATTTCTCTGTCTTTCTGCTCACTATGCGTCGTGAGTGGACCGGCATCGATGCTCTCAGGTTGGACAAGTTTTATCTCTTGATCCGCAAATTTATTCGATCCTTTTTCCTTCTTTTGAAGAAGAATTCCTGGGATTTGGAGCTTTCGGAACGGTTGATGGGTGTTTTATTGGAAAGAACTTTCTTGGCCGACGACCAGCTGCAGGGACATGGTGTTAATTACCATATTGCCTCTGTTTTTCTTGAGGAGCTCAGGCCTTTTCTCCCGTTATCCAAGCCTGTGATTGAGATTCTATTGAATCCCTTTGTTTCTGTTATGGGAAAAGTCCAGGATAAAGCGTTGTTGGGTAAGGTTAAGAGTAACATATTTGATTTGTTGTTGAAAATGGGAAAGAAATTTTTGGAAGTAAGGAGATCTACGGAACATCATGATAGTGGGGATGATACTTTTGTTTTGGGCTCAGTATCACTAGCTTTGGGATTGTCAAGTAGGTTCTATGAAATAGGTTCTTCAGTTCAGTGTCGCCAGGGGAACAGGAAACTGCTCTTTGGATTGCATGATGATTTTTCCAAGTTGGAGAAGGAATTGGCATCTTCGGGATTGAATGTATCTATTCCCGAAGTTAACAGTCTTACTGATGAACATGAGGTTCCAAATTTGGTTCCTATTGTCGACGAGATGGAAGTTGATGGAACTAAGGTTGGTGTACACAATGGCTGGAATAGAGCGATTTCGAAGAAAAGCCAGAAAGCCAAGAAGAATTCCAGCGCTGATTGTAAAAAGAAGAAGAAAAAGAAGGATAATTCCAAAGCCAACTCCAGAAAAGATGCTGTAGATGAGAATGAGATTGTGGAAAATAATGAAAAATCAAGCAAAGAAATGATAAGTGATGTGAATTTGATACCACTCAATGAATCCCTGATATCAAACCTCCAAATGCAGTTTGAAAAGGTTGCTGAAGAAGGGGGGTTAAATGAAGATGTAGGGAGTGTGTTAGCCTCTCCAATAGCCTCAAGTGATGAGAATGTGCCTAAGAGGAGAAAAAGAGTAAGAGGTGTGGACATGTTGCAATCTGAAAATCTGGGGTTGGCTGAACAGGACATTGCTGAAAGTGACAAGGCTGTAAAGAGTGTGAAGAAGGTAAGATTCTCCATGAAAAACAACTTGGTATGGAAGCCCAACACGCCTTTACCACCACAGAGTTTGAGAATACCACCATCGGTGACTCCTAGAGGAAGTGCACTTAAGAAAGGCATACCTCCAGGACCCATCAAAGATCTGCCTGCTAAAACCAAAAAGCCGAGAGCGAAATCCACCAAGAAACGTCAGAACAGAGTATTAGGTGTTTCGCCCTCTGTTAAACGGATAAAGAAGTTGAAATCTGTTTCCAAGTAGATTTAATTTAAGGTTTGTAGTTTTGTTATAAAAACTCTATGCTTGGTCATCACAATTCTTGCTTTAATTCATATTATCCTACCTCTTCGTTTCTGATTTAATTTGATTTAGGTGCTGACTTTGGGCAAGGGATAGAGATATCGCGGCTTTGATGCGTGTTGTTTTTTCATTTTGACGTCCTGATTCCTATTCATCCTTTAAATTAATGTACGAATTATTTTGATTTTCCATTATCTTTTATGTGATCATTATTCATCCTCTCCATTGTATATTTCCTCCTCAATGCAGATTTTAACAGTTTGCACCATCTCTTTCCGTAGAACAATTTACTCCTGTAGTATTGCAGCTAATTATAGAAAGTTTAATCCTTATTGTGATTATTTCCTCTGCATCGCTAGTGTAGTTCTCATTACAGCTTCCTCTTTTGGCACTTACGGATTAGATTGTCTGTTTGTGACTGTTGTTTACACTGACTTGAGAGTGATTCCTTAGCAATTAGTCGACTTGACATTCAAAATGTGTAAGCTTTATCCAGATATTGATGATGATTTTGGAAGTGGAGTACATTTCCAAGTTTTAATTTTTTCCGTTTCATTACATTTCTTCATAGATTTGTTCTTGCTGGAACAAAAATGGTAAGAGCATAAACTAACACTCCAACTAGTATAGATTCGACTCTTGGGGGGTCGAACAAAGTAGATTTAACGTTAAAAAACATAGCCACTGTTATAAACGCCATGGATAAGTTTTCACTGCTGGAGATTGAGGAGAAAAAGACATTGAGTTATGCGTAAATCACTCGGCCATCGTGGTAGCAAGCTGACACTCTAATTTTACTAAAATTTAAAAGCAAAGTGATGCAATAAAGTAACTTCTCTCATATAATCTAACTGAAATTTCATACGGTTTAAAATCTTATAAAAATTCTATATTTTTTGACATAAATATTTTTGTTATGTTTCACTAAATCATAGATCTAAAACTAATGACGATGCCATATAAGGAGAGTCGTTTTATTAATAAACTAAACAACTTATGACTCAACTTGATTTTAACCCTTTTTACTCAACTAATTTTGTTACATTAGTATTTATCTTATAGTTGTCACCTCAACCAAAATTAATAAACAAATTTATAAAATTTTTCACCTCAAAGAAAATTAACAAACAATTCTTTTACAAAACATAGACAGTTCTTACGAGATTTTAAAATTTTATAAAACTATAACTCATTTTTTGTGGCTTGAAATTAAAGTAAAGATTCTCTATCTACATAAGAAATGTAGTTTTGAAAATAAATTTGTACTTCTATTGTAGATTTGTCTCCATAACAAACTTCTATTAAAATTAAATGATTTTATTCTTGTAACACCAATTATATGTATGATTCATGGAATGCACTTATTAATAAAAATAACTAGATTAAATGACAATCAAACTATAGATGCATATTATCTTTCCTTATTATATAAAGGAATTCGAATCAAACTTTTGAGTATCGTTTCGTTCTCGTCGGTACTGGCCATAAAACATAACGATATTTGTGGTTATGGTACCGGTCGTATATTGGTCAGTTTCGTAAGTTTTAAAAACTCTAGGGACTGATTAACAAAAATTAAAAAATTATACCTAACCCCCTCCCCTCGACCCATCTGCTTCTTCGTCTCTCTCATTTTTCATTTTCATTTTTCTCTCTCATACACTCTCCTATCTGACGCTCTCCATGTTCTCTCCCTCGTTCTCCTTTCTAGCGGCTACTTCCCCCTCTTCGGCGACAGCAGAACCACCGTACGACTTCCTCCACGCCACCATCGCACCAACATCCCTCCTCCATATGGACCACGCCACCACCGAACCATTTTCAAGCTTCACCACTTTAGCCCTCCTCCACGCCACTCTACTCTCCTCCTGCCACCACAGTCCATCACTGCTTGCCACCACCGCACATGGAGTTACTACTCACCAGATCTGGAAAAGATCTAGATCCAAACTTGACCCGACCCTAAAATTCGAAACAAATACATTGAGATTTTTTTTGGTGTGCTTTCAATTGGTTTTTTTCCTGCTTATTTCCATTTGTGATTGTGAATGAGTTGGATTGTTGGAAGTTGGAATTAAAATGTGAATTGAATTTGTGATTTGTGTTGGGTTGGAATTGGATACTTAGATTGGAGTTGAATGAAATAATGCAGGATTTTTTTAAAATTTTTTTGGTGGTTATGGTTTGGTTCATTCACGGGCATGCATGAATTGAGAGTTGAACATTTCAACTTCAAATTGAGAATGAGAATGTAAAATAATCTTGTATTCTTGCTAGTATTTAAACTTTAAAGTAAATAATTAATTGATATAATATTTTGTTACATATTCTTAAAATTGGCATAATAGTATTGGTAAATAATAAATTGATATAATATTTTGTTACATATTCTTAAAATTAGTATAATAGTATTGAGTATAAAATTATGTCATTGCTAATTAATAATAATACGGTTGTGCAGGAGCCGAAGAGGTCCCTATAGTTGTATAGTAAATTAGTAATAAAACTAATATATAATTAATTGTATTTCTAAATAGTTAACATTTTCCAAGGGTATAGTTGATTTGAATCATTGTATCTCTATTTTCTTCATTCGGTAAAAGCATGGATCTATTGATTCTTTCAATTATTCATTAGCAATCTCTTTCAATTAAGTTGTCAAGTTGATTAGTTGATCAATTGGTAATGACAATTAAATTGTTATGCATATCATAGAATAGACCAAGAAAGCTAGTAGATTTACTTTCAAATACCATCTAAATTTGTCAAACCATTGATCAATTTTATCATAAGAAGAGAAGACTCTAGTTTTTCTTTTCTTTCACTTTTTAAAGAGACAAGCAAAGGTGGGGAAAGAATAGCAATATAGTAGAAGGAAAAATAAGTATATTTTGAATTGCATTGGATAAAATTGGATTTTATTGGATGAAATTGAATTGTCCATGATATAATCATACAAAATGAGTTATATTACATATGATGGACATGCATATTGTGTAATTATGTATGTTGAATACTTGAATTATTATTTTCCGACTTATTGATAAATTTGTTGGATAAAATTGGATTGTATTGGATGAAATTGAATTGCGTATGATGTAATCATACAAAATGAGTTATATTACATATGATGGACATGTGTATTGTGTATACTGAATACTTGAATTGTTGGTATCTAACTTATTGATGAATTGTGTTAGATAAAATTGGATTGTGTTAGATGAAATTGAATTGTGTATGATGTAATCATACAAAATGAGTTATATTACATATGATGGACATGTATATTGTGTAATTGTGTATGTTGAATACTTAAATTATTAGTTTCTGACTTATTACTGAATTTGTTGGATAAAATTGCATTGTATTGGATGAAATTGAATTGTGTATGATGTAACCATACAAAATGAGTTATATTATATATGATGGACATGCGTATTATGTATATTGAATACTTGAATTGTTGGTTTTTGACTTATTGATGAATTATGTTAGATAAAATTAGATTGTGATAGATGAAACTGAATTGTGTATGATGTAATCATACAAAATGAGTTATATTACATATGATGGTCATGCATATTGTGCATATTGAATACTTGAATTGTTGGTTTCTGACTTATTGATGAATTGTGTTAGATGAAATTGAATTATGTATGATGTAATCATACAAAATGAGTTATATTACATATGATGGACATGCATATTGTGCAAGTGTGTATATTGAATTGTGCAGGATGAAATTGAATTGTGTATGATTTTGATATATGTCTTCATTTATTGTTACAAATAAATGGAAGGAAGCTCAAGTAGTCTTTATCAAACCGCTTCAAAAAGATACAATGATCCAACTTGGGTTCATGCTGCATTGGTCCCGAGTATGAAGAATCATACAATTTGCTTTTTTGTCACAAACATTTAAAAGGTGGAGGAATTACTTGATTAAAGAAGCATTTAGTCAGGGTTAAAGGAGATGTTGAACCCTATAAAAAAGTAAGTCATGATGTGAAGTAGTAAATGAAATTTAGCATTTATGGGTGTTCAATCATGTGTGATGGATGTTATAGCCTCTTATGGGTATTCAATCATGTGTGATGGTTAGAAAAATAGGAGATATGAGCCTATTATTAATTTTTTGGTTTATTTTGCAAATGGCTAAATGTTTTTGAAGTCTATTGATGCATCTGTCCTTATTAGGAATACTGATACTTTGAGATATTCGATGAAGTTGTGAATGAAGTACGACCAGAAAATATTATTCAATTCATTACTAACAATGATTCCGCTTATAAAGCGGTAGGAAAAAGGTTGAAAAATAAGTAATTCTTTTTTTGGACTCCTTGTGTTACACATTACATTAACCTAATGCTGGAGAATATAGGGGATCCTAGGTATTTTCCTATTATTGATGAGACTATGTAGATAGCTAAAAAATTAACCAACTTGATCTATAATGTAGCGCTCCCTTATCGCAAGATACATACCGGGACACCCGAAGGTCATTTCGGTACATATCCTACGATAAAGGCGAGCTACGATCGATCACTATATTCACTTCATATGGCATGGTATCATAATTTACTTATAAAGCATTATAAGAAAATCACAATATTTTAAAACCAACTTTTTCCTCATTTCATTTCGTAAAACCGAAAGTCTACATTGTGTCTTTCAACACTTTCCATATGTACATCATCAAAAACCTAATACAATAGTACTACATGAATGAGGAAAATATGTACAATATAACTAATCTGTCCAAAAATCCCAGCTAACCGACCTTTGAGCCATGACTTCTCTTGCCAAATCACAATCTACACAGCAGTAGAGCCTCTCAGTAGCTAGAGTCGCCTCTCGGTCTTTAAAAGATAACGTTGCAATTTTGGTAAGTTTTGTGAACTCGATGAGGTTACCATCATCGATGGTTTACCCAATTCATGCAAGACATCAATTCTTATAACAATTATTTCACAACTTTGCACTTTACATAAGTATCACATTTTTTTTCACTTAAGCATAAGCAATCCTGCATTTCAATCAATCAAACATATTTAACAAGATGCATATGAAATGCTCATGCAACACCTTTCTAATTATTACGTTGTTGTGACCGAGTGCCTGAACTGTCACGTATCTATTTTGGATACCAAGCTTATTAATAACTGTCCCTTATCTGATGAGGATACAGGGCCCATTATACATAGTGAGCCTTAAGCTCTTAATCGCTGTTTGAGCTCGAGCCTCTTTTCACTCGTTGAGCCTTATGCTCTAATTGATAGCTACTCTGGTCACTACTTCCATTATCTGATTATGCATTCATGAATGAAATGTATGTACCACATCAATCACATTATAAAGCACATAGGTCCACACATTCACATTCAAGTAACACTTCAATATGTCGATTCACATTACACAACCATCAGACCTTCTGTCCGGAATCCACAATCAAATTCAATTATCATTTAAAACATAATCTAAGCAAACAAGTAATTAGGTGAGACTGTTTAGGTTGCTCACATGTTGCTCCCGAAGCTAACGCCTAGAAGTGCCAGCAATGTCTAGAGGTTGACGCTCCAGTTGCTTCTCTATATAAAATAACATACACATATATCACAATTTGCACAATTATGAGTGTTCAAGAATGCACATGTATGTAATGAATTATGTACAATGCATGTTCATGACAATCCCGGGTATCTTTTCATCAATTTCATCACAAAAATATTCTCATATCTAAACTCATCTAAGTATAATTTATACTTAGGTTTATGCCTCAGTAAAAACCATAAAATTGGCAATTCATTTTTCATTGGATCACTTCAGATTTTTCTAAGTCACACTTTCGGGTCTACTATTCACATTCAATTCAGAAAGTGAGACTGATCTAATTTGGTCAAACTCTCTTTATAAAATTGTTCCTCTATGTCCTATGATTCCATTGACACAAAAATTACTCAATTTGGTTCAGTAGTGAGGAAGATATACCTCAAACATTTTCGGACTGTTATAAATCAAAAATAGTTTACTATATACAAATTCCATCTAGAAATTGAACAACCTAGAGACTGAATCAAGATTCAGCTTCTTCATATGATTTGTATCCCTATTTCTCTAGTTTACTCAAAATAAAAAATCATCTCAATTTGAATCCAACAGATCAAAATATCATCAAACTACGGAAATATGTTTAGTAAAATATCCAGTTCATGCTCTTCCAACTGATACCCTTACTTTGATTCGATCAATCTTTTTCGAGTCAAAACCAAAGGTTATAATTTCTAAGGAGAAGTAGAGAAATGTGTTATGAATCCAACGCGTCAAAAATCAAGTCATTTGGAGGTTGATCGACAAAGTTATGCCTGAAAGAATCAAGCAAAGTTTTGTACACATAAGACGAAGCAGATAGCAGACAAATGGCCAAAAGTAGACGAATGATGTCAACCTAAAATGAAGCAAAGTCTTAAGACGAAATGAAAACAACTTTATAGACTAATTTAGATGGTCAACTTAAGATGAAGCAATGTCTTAAGATGAAATGACGTCATCACAGACGATATGACGTCATTACAGACGAAGTGTCTTTACAGACGAAACAACTTTATAGACGAATTCAGATGGTCAACTTAAGACGAATCAAAAGTCAGCCTAAGACGATACATACGGTCAACTTAAGACAAAGCAGAAGTCATCCTAAAGCAATATAGACGGTCAACTTAAGATGAAGCAAAAGTCAACCTAAAACAATACAGATGGTCAACTTAAGACGAAGCAAAAGTCAACCTAAGACGAAGCAAAAGTCAACCTAAGACGATACAGACGGTCAACTTACGACAAAGCAAAAGTCAACCTAAGACAATAGAGACGGTCAACTTAAGACAAAGTAAAAGTTAACCTAAGATAATACTATATGTACTCCTTAACTCACGTAAAAACACCTATGTATATTCATACATGCTTAGTGAAGAAACAGAGCATGTTTCACCTTTCCAACTTTAATCTTCTATACTAACCCTACACACCATTTCTACACATTTGATCTCTAACAATCCTTCAAAAACCAAATACAACCATATCTGCAATTTTCATCCCCTCAACAACAGTGTTTATGAATATATATATATATATTCGTAAATGCCATGCTCCATGCAAATGACAGTAAATTCATCAACTTTATCTCATATCATAAATCCCCAACTCTAGGATTTATTTACTACTTACCTACTAAAAACTCCAAGAGCTTCAACTATCTTCAAGCTGTAAGCTCTAAGCAAATCATGAAATCCACTGTGAACATTAACCATCTTCTGTTTTTTCTTAAGGCAGAAGAAACAACTTATAAGATGGGATTGGTTTAGGAAAAGGGAGAAACACTGAAATCTCTTAGAAGGTGTTTAAGGAAAAACTCTATGTATTGGGAGGAATTTCGAAGAAGGTGATTATGAAGAAGTTATCCGGATAAAACTTAACCTTTCAATTCTCAAAGAATAGTAACCTACTTCTAGCAAAAGTACAATAAGCAACTTGACACTTGTCACTTTCCTATGATCTAAGCTCTAACCAAGTTTCTTTTAAACTAAACTCTTTAACTCCACTCTTTACAATCGAATTATCTCCCAAATATCTTTTGTTTTGTTATTCCCTATTTTTCACAATACTCCATAAATTTCAAAAGTAACTCCTAAATTCACCAACATTTACGAATACAATGGAAGAATCATTGGAGAAGGTAAGTTAATTGAAAAAAAAATTTATAAAAGAATTATGCCATTGAGGAATTAAGCATGTAAGGAATTCCGAGATCTAGTCATTGGAATATGGAGTGATGGCAATATTGTTAGAGTTAACAATACCTCTAAAAGTGGCATGGTGTTGTAGAATAAAGTGACCCAATTTTGTTTGAATCAATTAGTG
>JANITX010000210.1:24837141-24847534 GCA_027564395.1 Erythroxylum ulei | reverse complement strand
ATAATAATAATAATAATAATAATAATAATAATAATAATTGCTGCTACTGCTACTACTACTACTGCTGCTGCTACTACTACTGTTGCTACTGCTACTACTGCTGCTGCTGCTGCTGCTACTACTATTCCTGCTATTACTCCTACTACTACTACTCCTGCTATTATTGCTACTGCTACTGCTACTACTACTACTGCTGCTAGTGCTGCTACTACTACTACTGCTGTTGGTGCTGCTATTATTACTACTACTACTACGACTACTACTACTACGACTACGACTACGACTACGACTACGACTACTACTTTCTTTCTCCATGTTAATCAAGTTGAAGTTTGGTGAAGGGAAAACAAATAAAAGATGGTAGCTTGAGTAACTTGTAATAACTTTTGGGCATAATCATCTTTTTATCCCTTAATTTCTCAGTCATTAGAGCAAAATGCTCCTCACAAGAGTATTTTAAAAAACAGTGGATTGGATTCAATCTGTCAAGTCAATTATCTGATTATCAAACATGATTATCAGCTGTTATATAGTAGATTTTATGTTGGTTTTGTGTTCTGCTAATGGTATATGCATTTTTATTTGTGTTTGTGTTTGTAAGATGGTGAAATGTGTTTTTGTTTTAGATGTGTATGGAGTTGACACTTCCTTTTCACCTTCCATGCTTGTTTGAGGAAACCTGCTAACTGTTTAATTAAAGCTTTGTTAGAGAATTAAGGCTATAGCTATAACTATTTATGTACATATTTACTATGCAATTGCTTTTAGACCAAATCTCTACCATTTATACTTTACTAATGTATCTATCAAAAGGATTTTATTCCAATGTTTAACGAGGTTGTGATTAGACATAACAATTAAAAGAAAGATGATCAACTCCAGAAATATTAGTAAGGTATCAAAACATATATAGGTAACAAATGTATAAATTAAAACCATGATATTCAACTCAATTGGGAATGGTTAATTGCTTCATATGAATAAAATTGGAGTTACATTAAGTTTTCTTTTTTTTTTGGATATAGAAGCAACCATATTTTGGAGCTGCAAGGGATGTTTATGCATCCCCTAAACATAGTACATACGTGATTAATATTCTCAACCTTATCATATGAAGTAGTCTCACTTGATAGATCACAAAATTAACATTGCTAGAATGTTGGAACCTTTAAATAATAATTCTTCTATTGACTTTTCAGAATAAAACTGTTAATATTAATTCAATGTGGAATGTCAACATAATGACTAGTTTCTGATGGTGGAAATGAGCTCCGCTGGGAGGAACATGACAAAATTGTCCCTGATGAAGAACAAATCAATGTAGAATGAATTCCCTCATCAAACACTAATCACCTCTTGCCTTCCATGGCCGATCTTTTTCTTCAAGGATTTTAGTATCATCCAAACTAGCTCTCTTTCTTTATTGTCAATGTCTCATTTCTGTTATGAAGTTATTATATGAACATTTGATTGTATATACTATATGTTGCGTTAAGCTTCCTTGAATCTTCAAGAGAAAGTAGATAGAAATGGAGTCGGTGGTGATGTCCCGATGGTTCATACAGGGTTAAGGAAATTAATTGTTTCAGAATAGTGGTCGATTCAAAAAACTATACCTGTTCATTGTGACGATCATAGAGTTTATCAGTCAGGTATGCATGTGTTCGAATTTGACTTTCTAATACCATTTGATTTAGTTTTAATTGTTTTATTCTATTTGCTCATTAGGTGAAATGCTTAGTACATGCAGTTCATCTAATATCGTCATGCATACTGCATCTGAGAAATCGTTCACTGTATCTTCTACAAATTTAGTTAAAGCAAGGAAGCTGTTAGAAGAGGGTGTCAATTCACTAGACCCTAAGGGACGATCTTTAACTGTTTCAATTGATGACTTGGAACGTGCAAGGAGGCTTCTTTGGAATCTAAATATTGAAAACCCCTTTACCTTTTCTACCAACTCTAATATCACTTGAAATTCAAAATACTAATTATTTATTTTCCTTTTTAATGGAATATTAGGCATGAAACTTTATTCATTATTTTCTCTATATGAATTGTTAAACTTCTAATTAACATCTTGTAGTACTTACCATATATCATTATATTATATTACTTACCATATTTCAACATTTATATGTATTATTATTTTATTGTTCATAAATATCAAAAATTAAGAATAGCAGTCAACTTAAATTTGTTATATTTTTATCTTATTAATATTAAAATTTTAGGTATGTTTATCTTTTTAAATCCAAAAAGATAATTTATAAAGTTTTAATTCATTAGCTATATATTTTTAAAAAATGTAAAGAAGGGAAATGAAAAAAATGAAAAATCATATATAAATGTCAATTATAAGTAACCTTAGGACTATTAAGTACACTTAGCATTAAAAAAATTGTCAGTTTAACTTTATTAATTATAAATTCTTTGATATTAACTTTTGGCGATGATTTCAAGGTTTCATCCAAAAAGTCAACATTTGGCAATGAATTACCAATTTCATAGCAAAAAGTTACGGTTTTTTGCAATGTTTGAAACTATCATCACCAAATGCTCGACCTTTAGCAATGAAATACTAAAGTTGTTGCAAAAATAGGGTCTTTTATGATGACTCCAAAAAATTGTTGCTAAAGAAATTGCTTTAGTGATGAGACATTATAATGTTGCCAAAACCATGACTTTTGTTACCCGAGAGCTTTACTGACTTTCCTTCTTTGATGACAGGTACCCGAGAGCTTATCCAGCGGGCTTAGGATGTCCAAGTGCGACATGTGCATCACGAGGGAAACCAGTGCGTCGACCGATTAGTCGATATCGCAGACTAGGTCAACCCAAAAGTTCATTACCTTCAGGAGCCATCACCACCATCCTTAGTGGACCTCATCACGAGGGACCAACTAGGCGTGTTGTACCGTAGGGTAGTGCATTAGTTTAGCTTCGCGTTGTTTTCCTTTGTACCCAAAAAAAACCATGACTTTTGGTGACGAATTAAGAAATCGTCACCAAATGTGAACATTTAGCGATGATACAAAAAAAAAGTAGCTAATATTCAGTTTTATTGTAATAAATTGAGGCACAATAGATTAAAAGATGAAGAAGAGAACATCAATAGAGCTAAATTGAAATGGAGTTGTAGAAGGATGAGTGTAGAGTAAAGAAGGTAGAAGGGAAGGACGCAATAAGCACTTGCACATCTGGCAGAAACAATGGTCAATAAAAAAAATCAAAATTTGCTTGTTTTTATAAATTTTAAATAAGCATTTTAAAAAACTGATATTAAAGAAAAAAGTAAGTACAAATTTCCAAATCACATCTAGAGAAAACTTGCACATGGCTTACAAATAGGTCAAGTAGGTGCATAGTATTTGGAAGTGTCCTAAACAATACATTCCTCTTTTGATGTTTTTCTTTCATTTTTCTGTTAATTATTAGGCATAATTGTCCCATTTAAGATTATTCTAGTGAATACTGAATACGTCTTTTTTCTTCATAAAATGGTAAGTCCTTAGAAGAGTTTATTCATTTTTTAATCCAACATGATTTTTCGGCCATGTGCATATCATTAATTGCACAAATAATGAAAAGGACGACATTATATATATTCTCGACTTGCCCTTGTGGCTAAGTAAACTGTAAAAACATGTTTTGAACTTTGCAGTTTAATTAATTTTTTTAGACCCTTTTACCTTCACAATTTAATTAACATGACTGCAACGCTTTCGATGGGTAATTCTAGTTACAAATAGAGACAACGACTATTTTGTCCATTGCCCAACCCAACCCAAGATAGGCGGTAGCGGGGGTGAGGGTAGGGTCGTGTGTCCATTTCTGCCGGGTGTACTAAAGCAAGCTCGTTGGAGACATGTATGCCTTAAAACGCTACTAAGTTTGCACCACAAGAATGGTTAGCCGAAGACAACAAAGATATATCTTCCTTTCACAAGCAACTTACAACTTTTATTATCCTTGATCACAGGCAATAACACATGGTTTGTTGCTATAAATATTATGATCACCAACTTTCAGATCAACCATTATTTTAATGGGTCTTCCTTGTGGCGATGATTCCCAGCAATTCACTATCCCACATTAATTGATACATTATTTTCATATATTGTACTTGTGCCTTCACGCTGAATTGTATCCATCCACTTTAGAAAGAAGCCTAAAACATGGCTGCCCATGAGAAGCCTAAGAGATCAGCATTGATGAGGTTCTACAGGTCCAGCATCAAAAGTTACTTGCCAAATTTGGAGCCAAATAAGCATCTATCTTACTCTTTGTCGACCATAAAATTGAAGAACAGGGAAGACATATTGGACGAGGAAAGGAAGGAACTCGATGGAAAGATGGCGATGGTGGAGGCCAGGAAGTCGGTGTCCCATGTAGAATCGAATTTGGCGTCAGTGACGTCATTTCTACAGGTGAAGGTGTTGGTATCGGACATGCCAGGATTCATGCAAGTTCATGCCTTCAGGTGTGCAAGGAAAGCTTATGATAGGTTGGAGAAGTTCAGCTCTCGGAACGTGGCTTATAATATCAAGAAGGTGAGTTCCCCAGGCAAAGTTACCTTTCGTTTTAGCATTATAAAATAATGTTATATTGCTTACTTCAATTTAAATCCTACCATGCCCCAATTCTGATCTTATGGACATGATTACAAACAAAATTAACTTGCTTGACAAATTATTAGTTGATAAACTTTTATGTATCAATTTAAAATATGAGGAGATTTTGAAAAGTCAACACTAGTGAAGGTTATTATTAATTTTTGTTCAAGAGGAAAAATAGCTTAATTATATGTTTATAGCTTTTTATTTGATTTTCGAATTACCGTAAGTTATACATATAGCCCAACATAAACAAGAGTGATAGTTAGAAAGCTAAACTATGTAAGGGTAAAGTTGAGTACTATCAGACCTTTCTAAATCTCGCTTTATTGTAAAACTTCGGACTGAGTGTGATGATGAAATAGAGAAAACTAAACTAATATCAAGTTGTAAAATTGTTTTTTTTTTCTCCAATGTTCCACTGTCATCCCAGCATGGCAATAACATTGTGAAATCAATAGAACCTTATTCCTACAAAATGTTGTGTCTATGTATAATAATAACAATCACATCTCATAATCAGGCCATGTGCCCAAAACGGCCATGCTTATTTATTTATGAGATATGTTAGTAAATAGGATATGAAAGCATGTGTGCGACCGAGCGAGTAATGCTGTTATATATTCATTTCCTTTGGTTGGGTTTGGGTATCCACGTGAATACTCTTTGACTAAACTACACATGCAGGAGTTTGATAAAGTGTATGGACCTGCCTGGCATTGCATCGTCGGCTCAAGTTTTGGGTCATACGTAACGCACTCCACTGGTTGTTTCCTTTACTTCTCAATGGACAAATCCTACATTTTGATCTTTAAGACCAGAGTACAGAGAGCTTTAGATTGAGTAATCAGCATTACTAGCTATCCCTCCTTACAGAGTGCTTGAGATCGAGTAACCAGCATTACTAGCTGCGCTCCTTTAATCTCTCTGTATCACTGTCAATATGAATAGATCAATTCCAGTACGAAATTGTCTTCTATTTACTTGATGAAAGATATTAATATTTGTATGTACAATATATTTAACCTATGATATTTATTTTCTGCATATTTTTGTATATATGTAGCAGTTGTATCCCTGAAACCTGGTCGGTAAACTAGAAAATAGCTAGAGACGAAGAAGAAAATTCTGCAACCTAATCATAGATACCCCAGAGTCTAATAAACCAAATTAAATCAGGAAGATCTGTTTACGGTGAGCATCTAAAGCTAGATATCAGTAATGAATTGTAGGTTAACAATTTTTCATGTAGTGTCATATAGATTACAATAAAAAAACCACATGAAGTAAGATCTCATGTGAGTTAGATAACCCATACGATTTTATTCGTTATGTGACACTTATGTGCCACATATACTGCCGTATAATGAAAAATGACACCATTTTTAAGTTTTTGGTTAGGTTTTCTAATGAAAGTTCATGGTAGGGAGGTTAGGTGGTAGAACACTAAAACTATAGGGGTCGTTGATAGTTTTCAAAAGTTATGGAGTACATTGAAAAAAGCCTAACTCACATAGGGGTCCAGTGTATTTAGCCTTAAGTTTAGTTTTTATATAATTTATGTTGATTAGTCAAAATAATTAATGAGAGACTAAACATTTTGATAAGTTTAGTATAAAAAAAAAGATTGTAAGTAATTAAACTTGTCCAATGAATTTTTTAAAGTGATCACGAGTAACAACAAAAGCAATAACGTAAGATAAAGCTTGAGGAAAGCTTTGAAATTGATACTTAAAAAATTAGATTGGATGAAAAATCTTGAAAGAGTTAACTTAAGAGTTGAAGTTTATGTTCAATAATCTCTAAAAGGTGAATCAAACCTTTGATTTGAGCGTTACTAAAAAAATCTTAAAGCAAGTTAGGAAGGTAATTAATAGGCTTAGAAAAAATTGCCTGACTCAGACCAAGATTTAATTAAGTGAACATAACCCAAGTTGACTTGACTTTGGACCGAGCTTGAGCTACCCAGACTGAAGCCTTAAATTTTTAAGTGAAATAATGTAATATTTAAATTTTAGAAATTAAATGTATGCATATTTAATTGAACCCAATTAGGCTTCGAGCTAGCTTGAGCTTGACCAACCCATTGCCAATCCTAAAAGATAATATAAGAGAATGATATTGTAGAGTATTTTATTCATAACTTACTTTAGGGATGTCATAATTAATATGATGATCAATCAAGAGCATTAAAAAGTTAAGAGAGAAGGCTTCGAATCCTTCTGAGACACTAGCCAACCAAATTGGATTGGTCGACTGGAAAACAAGCTATGATGACAATGGAACTTATATCCATATGATCATATTTTACCCAGTGAGGAAGGGATTGATCTTAGGAACTACTGTGTGATTAAGAAAACTTATAGTAAAGGTTTATTGAAGCCAAACAACTTAAAAGAAAAAAATAAAGAAATTCAAGTCCTATATGGATCAAAGCTTTAAGTTACAAGCGACTTTTTCTAATGAAAGAAAGTTTTGATGTAATATAAGTTGTATAGTTCTTGAAATATCTTGTATATTAAGAGGCTTAGGAGTGTGATAAATAGACACTCAAAACTTGCAAGGTTTGTGTTGAGTCTTGAAAAAGATAAGTTGTAACTATTAACTCCTCATCTACCAAAAAAGAGCCATTGGATCGATTCTCAAATGAAACTTGAGGAGCGGACATAGGTCAAGGAAGATCGAACCACTTTGAATCACAAGTGTTTATATATTCCTTATCTCTTAAATAATTATATATTGTAATTATTGTCTTTTTTATATCTTAAGATTGTGTAATTAAGTGCTAAGTTATACTTTATTATAATGATTGGATGCCTAAGACTGTAGGGACTTGAAAAGAATAGGAATGCCTTAGTTTTTGGTTGTTGTTGTTGTCATTGGCTAAGTAAAGTCATATACCAATTTTCAAACAATATTTGTGTTAATAATTATGCTTGTCTTCACATTCTTTTCAAGATTATTATGTTTTCTTTTATTATATAAAATGTGTTTGATTCATTTTCTTTAAGTGAACTTTTAGTTACTTATGACAAAAATATATTATATAAAAGGTTCATCTTCACCTATTAAAAATATAATAGTGAATCCTTAAGTAGAAACTAGAGATTAGATCTAAGATAACAATTGTTGGTCAAACAATTATACATCAGTATTGTCATCTAATTGCCTTACACTTTTTTTTTTAATTTATACTTGAGTTTAATTATACTAATTAATTTTAGTCGAATATTGTTCTATCCATTCATTATGCGTCACTTGATCATATTCGTAGTCTTTGAACATTATATTCATATATACTAGGTGTTCATATAATGTATAATACCAACATCTACTCAATTCATTCTTCTCTTTTTGAGTGCTATGTAGGACCAATAACATATGATTTAGGTTTTAGGAAGAACGTCACTTAAAGAGTGTGATTTGTGTCATATGGGTATTAATTATAGCCTCTAAACATAATGTGTCTGTAGTTAACTTTTGACTTATTATAACTCTTAACTTAAAAGAGCCTTCAAATGTGTGTTAGAGGAAAAATGTGATACAAAGTTTTATTAAATTACTTTTGTGTTTGAAATATGGATTGTTAAAGTGTACTTATTGGCTTGTGAATTCGTAATCACTTTGTTAAGACTGTTTTGTTGTTGGAATATTTGAAATAGGTATTGGATATGTTACCTAAGCATATGGAATTACTACATCAATGATTGAATTCGTAAGATTAATGGCTTGATTGACAATTGCATCATGTCAATGACCAATAATTAATGGCGAGTGGATGTGTTGTATAAGCTTAACTTTATGCGTCTGATGTTGATAGAGGTTTGATTGTTCTCAATATTTCAAATATTTACATCTTACAATTTGACTTTGGGATAAGGAGTGTAAATGTGATGTACATTGTGTTGAGGTAACGTAATCATTTTATATCATATAAGGATGAGTGAATTGAATTAATTTTTTTTATTGAAATGAGATATTAAAATTATTTGTTATCGATGACAAGTATATTGTGTCTTTTACGCTGCATTTAGTTACTGTCTCCAGTAAGCAAAGATGGAATGATAAAAAAATTTAGAGACAAAACATAACAAAAAATGGAGACAGTGAGGGTGTTTGGTTGTGATGAACAAAACAGATAAAACTGTCTCCGTGTTGAGGACAAAAATGTGTTTAGTTACAGTTGACAGAACATAAAAACAATATCAATGACTAAAATACCCCTGCAGTATAATATGATTGGAAATATGTAATTCATTGATTATTTTAAAACGAATGATTTGTATTAGTAAAAAAGTTAACAAATAATAACAATAACAATAACAATAACAATAACAATAACAATAATAAATTATTTTTGTATAATAATAATAATAATAATAGTAATAGTAATAATAATAATAACAATAATAATAATAATAATGATGATGATGATGATGATGATGATGATGATGATGATGATGATGATGAATTTAATAATATAATTAAGAATAAAAATAGCTTATGTGGGGGAGGGGTATTTCTGACATTGTCTTATGTATTTAGTTTTTGTGCGTAGGACAAGAATTTTCGTACCTCAGTTTTGGAAGGAACAAAAATTTCTGTTTCTATCCTCTGAAGACGGAATAAAAATGGGTGAAGACGGTAAGCAAACAGGACGGATGACAAAACTTTTGTGTCCTTGTCATCTGTCCTCACCTTTGAGGACACTAACCAAACGCAAGGTTATAGAACCTGACAAACCAACGAAAGCACGTGAAGAAATATATCCTTTACGCCTGAAGACTGATAAAGTGTACCTAAGACTTCTTCGTCATGGACACATACCCCAATTCATGAAAGGAAACCCATCATACACGAGTTGTTTTGAACTTTACTTAAATATCTCCCAAGATGCTGAGAGCGGTAAAATGGGAAACTTCTTCCCTTGGAACTTTTATAAGAGAACTAAAACTAGTTTCGTGATCGATTGGCAGTTGGCACAATCAAGAGCTGCTCAAAATCATGATTTTCCACAAGAAAACCAAGTTAGCCTTCTTGCTATATATTATTGTGTCCTTCCTTTTTGATTTCCCCTATTTTTGTTAAGGGCAATGCTTTATTTTCAATCTTTTTTTATCGATCGAGCTTAAATTCAAGGTTGGTCAGATTTGAATACTTGAATCATAATTTCACATGCATTGCCATGTAATAGTCTATGTTAAAACAAATTAATAAAAGATTGATTTTTATAATTTTAATACTATTTTTTTCAAGTGATGAGATATATAATTTTTAAAATAATTTATTCTTTTATGATATTTTTTTCTCTACAAATCTATATATGGAATCCATAATCATATCCATGTTTATGAGTTAAAATGTGAAGGTTCTAATTGGGAAATTCGATGGAACCAACTTTGGTTTCTGGAAGATACAGATGGAAGATTATATGTATCAGAGAAACTTCCACGAACCCTTGTTAGGGAAGAAACTAGAAACCATGAAATAGGAGGTTTGGGAAATGAAAGATCGACAGGTGCTAGGGTTGATTCGTTTGTCGTTGGCGAGAAATGTTGCCTTCAACTTCGTTAAGGAGACAACGACTGCATGAGTACTGATGGCTCTGGCAAACATGTATGAAAAACCATCGGCCATTAATAAGGTATATCTGACAAATCGTTTCTTTAGTCTAGAGATGCTTGAAAGTGGATCTGTCGCAGATTATATTAACGAATTTAATATGATTATCAGTTAATTAAGGTCTGTTGATATTAATTTTAATGATGAGATGAGAT
>JANITX010000210.1:24520132-24531998 GCA_027564395.1 Erythroxylum ulei | reverse complement strand
TTCAGGTAAAGTATGATCCCTTTTACAAATGTTTATGTTATATACTTCTTTTCTTCTATTCCATGAATTAAAATTTTCAGTGTGGTGAGATAGTTCAGGTAAAGTATGATCCCTTTTACAAATGTTTATGTTATATACTTCTTTTCTTCTATTCCATGAATTAAAATTTTCAGTGTGGTGAGATAGTTCAGGTAAAGTATGATCCCTTTTACAAATGTTTATGTTATATACTTCTTTTCTTCTATTCCATGAATTAAAATTTTTCAGTGTGGTGAGATAGGTTATGGATAGTATGATCCCTTTTACAAATGGTTATGTTATATACTTCTTTTCTTTTATTCCATGAATTAATAATTTTCAATGTGGTGAGATAGGTTGGGAAAATATGATCCCTTTTACAAATGGTTAGGTTCTCATTGATACTTAGAAGTGATGATAACAATTTTCTTAAATTACACGTAGAACCAGTATTGGTCTGCAACATTTAAAAGTGAATCTCCCTATTTGAAAATCGTTAAAGCATGTACTTAAGATGTAATGTCTTCTATGTATACTCAAACATCTACAATTAGTGGGATTTTATCTTTCGATAGTTTCAGTAGGAAAGTTGAACTCTAGAAGGAGCAATAATTTGTAAAATTTGGTTAGTAATACAATAAGGGGAATCAAGGGTTAAGAGAGCCAAACAATTTATTTCTTATCAATTATGTAGCATTTTAACTTTATTATTCCTTTTTCTTAAATAATAAAATTTACTATTCTTTTCAGTAACTGGTTCCTCAATTCTTTTATGTTGTGTTTGGAGTCTCATGATTTGATTTCATATTGTCAATGTCGATTTTGTTGTTGTTTATCGCAAATAATTGAGAATTCTAATCTCTTACCCAGTTCCATAGAATTCAAATATAGTTACTTTTGACAAATTTCAACTTCTTAGGTTATAAGTAAGTTTTCGAACAACTTTGTTTCCACACATTTACTATTTACAACTCCAACTATTTTTACCAAATTTTTTAATTTTATCAAAATTGGAGTTCGAATTCCAATTTTCGGGATTTAAAAGAAATCTTTGAATAATTTTATTGGCATTACTTGAATAGCTTTATAATTAGATATACTCTGCGGTTTGTTACCATTAATTTACTTTTTATCTAAATGACACTTGAAGTGTACTTTCTCATGTTTCAACATGTTTTGCCAATTTGAGTACACAAAAGATGATTGGCAATACTAAAACTCAACTTTTGAATTTATTGAATTGTATAATATGGTGTTATAAGTTGGTTAGCTCAAAGTTAACCACATTATTTTCATCTTTGACTTCATATAATTTAATTAGATGCATAAGCTTGAAAACTGCATGAATACCTATGACCCCCATAGTCTTGTAACTTAATTTCTTATTACTCATTAAAATTCATAAAATGAATGCTATTGTGTAGGCTGAAAACTTTTAATCATGCTAATATTTGGTCGACACTGATTTGAGCGTTTATCTGGTTTTTGTTACTAGTTTGATTGGGAAGGAGATTTGCCATTGAAGTATCCACAAAGAGATTTAATTATATATGAAATGCATGTTAGAGGTTTTACTCGACATGAATCAAGCAAGACACAATTTCCTGGTACATACAGTGGTCTAGCAGAGAAGCTTGATTATTTGAAGGTAGATAGTTTATCTTTATGTTGTGGTTTGATTCCTTGTCTCTTCTTGAGGTAGTCATGAACATCTTTTTCAAAAACTTTAGGAACTTGTAAAAGTAGCCATGGAGATTAATGTATAGTCTTACCTTTAGAAAGATAACTTGATTTTTAGTCACCTAATTTACTTCAAATTTATTACATTGTATTCATAATCCTATCTTTTATCTATTTTGCTCAAAGAAAATTTCATCCAAAATTGCACTTGTGAAAAAAGAGTAATTTGTGGACATCTGCAACATAGGATGCAGTCTTTATGAACTTCTTATCTTCAACTCTCTAAGTCATGTATGAACTCCCATTGATTGTCTGAAAAAACATAACAAAATTGTTTATAGTAGCATTAGATTGCCATTTGTCTTAGAAAAAATAAGTCAATGATATGCTTTCATTCTTTTCCTCTTCTCCTTTTTAATTAGGTTATCTTTTTGTGATACATTATATACTGGAAGGTAATGAGTTTACTTGGAGCTCATGTGCTTCTAACTCTTGAAATATTTCACCTTACATAATATGGTGGAATATTTCTCTCTGAGATAACACTACATTTTTCTATTCACACAGGCTATTAGCACTAATATCTGTATTTATATTTCTGCTTACCGATTTCAGGAGCTTGGTATCAATTGTATAGAATTAATGCCGTGCCATGAGTTCAATGAGCTGGAGTACTTCAGTTACAATTCTGTCTTGGGTGATTACAAGTATGTGTTATTTCATTATTTTGAAATTTTTTATTTAGTAGGTATAAGTTCTATAAGTTGGTGTTCCATTGTGAAAATTCAGTACAATATATATGACAAAGAAAGCTCCTATATTAAAGGGAAACCCACGTTATGTATGCTTAAAAATCTAAATAGTTAAAGTAGGACTCCTCAAATTCTTCATTTTCAAAGAAAGTTATATAACTTGTCCTTTTTGTTTCCCTAATTGGTCTTTTTCTTTTATGCCTTGTCCATGGTCTATCTACATGATGAATTAAAAATTAGTTTTGTTTCCCTTGTCACTATACTTCCTAATTAGAAAAGAAACACTTGCATTTTCTTTTGTCCATAGAATTTAAGTCTACTTGGAAATCATAAGAATCGGATGTAGGACAAATAGAAGCAATATTAACCAGTTGCTAAACACAAAAACTTTAGTAAATATGACTAATATTAGATTATTGGAATATCAAATTTCAGGTTTTGGTTTCTTTTTGGAATGCTGAAATTTCATATTTGGTAGTTGGATTTTTAGGATTTAATTGCTAGAAATTTAAGCTAAAATTTTGGGGTTTGATATGGATGAAACTTAGGTTTGATATGGCTGGAATTTGGGTTTTTAGGTGCTGGAACTTTAGCTTAGAATTACTGGAATGTAGTGAAAAACATGGACAATGAAGGTCAGGAAACTAAGAATCACTCCTTGTGTTTAAGAATCAGACCTCCTAACTGAAAACTCAAATTTGTATAAAAGATTTAGGATAGCTTATTACTCACGTATTTATAGTTCTTAGAATCCTTATTCTAATAGGAAATGGTTCTAAAATATCCAAAGTTGATTCCTATGCTAATAAGGATCTTTTTGTTATTAAATAAGCTTAAGTCCGAAATAAAATAGGACAATATATCTATCTAATTATTATTCTTTGTCTAATAAGGAAAACTAAGCATAAAGTAAGTTGTCCTTGTTGGTCACTTCAATTCCTATTCTTCATCCCACCAAATTAAAGCTTGCGGTTGACTAATTAAAAATTAGTTTTGTTTTCTTGGTTATTGCATTTCATAATAAGAAACGAAACACTTACATTTTCTTTGGTCTTTAGAATTTAAGCCTCCTATGAAATCACAAAAGTCTGATGTAGGACAAATAGAAGCAATATTAATTAGTAGCTAAACTCAAAAAATTTAGGAATTATGGCTGATATTAGATTACTGGAATATCAAGTTTCAGGTTTTGGTCTCAGCTTGGAATGCTAAAATTTCAGATTTGGCAGCTGGGTTTTTAGGGTTTAATTGCTGGAAATATAAGCTAGGATTTTAGGGTTTGATATGGGTGAAATTTAGCTTTGATATGGCTCAAATTTGGGTGTTTAGGTGCTGGAACTTTAGGTTAGAATTGCTAGAATTTGGTGAAGAACACAAACAATGAAGGTAAGGAAACTAGGAATCTCTCCTAGGGTCTATGGATCACTCTTAGAAGAAAGTATCAGACCTTCTAAATAAAAACTCAAATTCGTAGAAAAGAATTTAGGGTAGCTTGTTGTTGAATGGTTGAGACACACATATTTATAGTTCTTAGAATCCTTATTTTAGTAAGAAAAGGTTCTAAAATATCCAAAATTGAATCCTATGCTAATAAGGATTTTTTATTATTAAATAAGCTGAAGTCCTAAATAAACTAGGACAATATATTTAACTTATTATTATTCCTTATCTAATGAGGAAAGCTTAGCATAAAGTAAGTTCTCCTTGCTGTCACTTCAATTCTCATTCTTCATCCCATCCAATTAAAGATTGTAGTTGACTAATTTGCCCACTTTTATGTCGTTCATAAACTTTATGCTCTTTTACATTAGAATCATTAGTATCATAGTATTCTATATCTATTTTGACATTTAGTCAGAATTCCTAGTTCATTAGTATCCAGATTCAAGGCCATTTATTATATATGCGTTTAATGTTTCAACATTTCAATGAATAAGACATATTGAATTTTCAATTGAAACTTGCTAAGAGTGATTCTTAGCTATTTGGGAATTTCTAAATCATGGAACTGATTTTATAGAAACCAACTAGTGTGATTCCAATAGTGTGTTGTTTCTAAACTTAGGTTTGATGTATAGTTCTTATTCAAACCCTATCAGTGATTTCGAGACTTTTTCCTTTGTTTTAATTCCCTACTTTGTAAATTCCAGCCTTAAAATTCTTGATTTTGACACTCAACCAGCCTTTTTTTTAAATTCATACACATTTTATCGAATTGTTAGTGTTGGAAGAATATTTCCAGTTTTATTACTTTATTTGTTTCCTTATTTACTCAATAGTTTATTTCCTAAAATATCGTTCCCATTTCTGTTCCCTATTTTTGTGGGATCTTATTTACTTCTTTCTAGGCAATAATTAAGGGATTGAATTGTAAAACAATTACTTATCTTTCCTATAAGTATTTCTGTCATTTATGAGAAACAATATACAGAAATTATCCTCAAATTTGTTCAATTAGAATGTCCTCTATTCGTCCTACATCACTATGGCCATACACCATAATATGATAGCGTTGCAACTTGCTAATCTTATCATTTATTGAAAATGTGACATCACATAGGCTAAATTGATGACCCATATATTAAAAACTTCCTAAAATCTTTTGAGATTTTGAGTGGTATCAATACTATTTTGAAAATTTTAAAGTGTAACGTAATGCTGTTGATCATTGTAAGGATTAACTTAGACTTTTTAGTAAACATTAAAGGATAACTTGTACCTTTTGCCGTTAAACAAGTAGGCATGATTGAAACCATTCTTTTGACGACCAAATAAGTGCACGATAAACATCTTTGGGATCCCTTCTTCAATGTAGCAGTGAATTCTAAGTTCTTTTTCATAGACTAGGTAAGAGAATGAGAATGAGAATGTGTTTGATCTAGTTATTGATCTAATATGTTTTAGATAACCATGGAAGTTAAGGTTGTCAAGATTAGTTCAGTAGGAGAAAGTATTTGGAGGAAAATTGTCGGGTCAGCTATCATCATGATAGGGAGAATGATGTACAAAAGGATGCTATTTTTATTTTAATTTGTTCTTATTAGTTTAAGGTTTAAGTTCCTTAAATATAACAAGAAATCTCATTTAATAGGCTTATATAGCATTAGGGTTTCAAGACTTTATATGTATGTGTGTGTGCGTGTGTCTATATATATATGTGTGTGTGTGTATATTATTCCTTCTATTTTTGTAAATTGAAGTTTGTGTTGATAGGACCAAATTAGAATTTGAGTAGTATTACAAGTTACAATCTACTTGGAGGAATATAACTCATAGTCTAGTACCAAACTATATTGAACTAATCTTTCTAATTGATGCAAGCTTAGCTAGAAACTGTGCTCATTAATTTTGGGATTCCATTGTTGTGAGGTTGTCCAATTGGGAGGTCGTGGTGGAGATTTTCACAACACCACATTTGAATTATTCTTTGACTTGTCTAATGAGGTTTTGCTTGTGCTATATATACTTCCCATACCATTTTTACTTAAGGGAATGATTACAGATTGAGCAAATTTAGAGGATGTCCTGAAGATTCTCGAGTTCCTTTCTATTCATAGCAGACTTGAGAAAGCTAATTTTGTCAAAATGCTCTCTCGTGAGGAGTTTGAAGTGAGTGACAAATCTAGAGAGTGATATGTTGCCAATCCTATTGGTAGTCATCTAAGCATAATTTTTGGAGAATTGTTTGCCATACACCTTTTTGTGTAGGACCATGGGAAGGAAAAGATGCTTGTGGTTTTCCAAGCTGATTGTCATTGAATGCCTTAGAAGATTCTAGTGTCTAAATGATAGAATCATATATCTTGTTGTTACGGGGGAAAGGAAGCATCACATTCTTTATGTGTGATAGTGTTGTGTTCAGAAGGTCAATTTCACCCTTGGTCACACAATATTGAACTGACTGGAGGTTATGGGTTGATAATTTTTAGTCTTGCTCTAGTGTGATGATGATTGCTGCCATCTCCTATTTTATGGAAGATTGCGTTGTGCATAACTGGTCTTAACTTCAAAAGTTTCTTCCAAGTCTATGAGCTATGTAATTGTTTTAAACATTCAAGGAATAGGATAGAATAAATTTTCAAGCGTGAAATTCTTCTTTAAGAGTGATTTTTACATAGATAAAAATTATTCCTAAACTCTAGAACTGGGTTGGAGAAACATGTTTATGTGATTGCAATAGTTTTGTTTGCTTCAAATCTTATGTATGTTTCCTAGTTCTTGATGGAAATTTAAATTTTGGTTAATTTGCCTATCTTTCATTTAATTCCTTATTTTTCTTTTAAGATTTCTGGCCCTAAAGAAAAAGTTTCAGCAACCCCTATGTTTAGTTTATATGTGTTTATCAAATAGTCTGCATTTTTCTATTTGTCTAAGAATTTAACATTTTCAAAGTTATATCTTTTCCTTTTATTTATATGTTGCTCCATATTTGTTTCTCAATTAGGTAATATCACATTTTCCCCTTTTTTTTCCTAATCTTTTCCATATATGAGAATTATATTGAATGTTTTGCTCATGTTTTTTTTTGGGATTTTATTTGACTGATGTTAGAAATCAGGGGATTAGCAAAATATAACATCTTTAAACCATAAAGTGGAGGGTTTGGGAGTATTATGATGTGTCATAATGTCATTTAATGTGACATTATTCCCTTGTCTAGGTTTAACTTTTGGGGATACTCGACTGTCAACTTTTTCTCACCAATGGCAAGGTATTCATCAGTTGGGGTCCATAATTATGGCCTTGGTGCAATTAATGAATTCAAGCTTCTAGTTAGGGAAGCTCATAAACGAGGAATTGAGGTGACTATTGTTGCAATAAGAGGATTTAGAGCACATATAATCCTTTATGATTCCATTCATGCACATTGCTGAAATTTCTCCTAAGCAGGTGATTATGGATGTTGTCTTCAATCACACAGCTGAAGGAAATGAGAAAGGACCCATCCTTTCCTTTAGAGGAGTAGATAACAACATCTATTACATGGTTGCTCCCAAGGTATAACTTATAAAAATTAATAACTTTTTTACCATTAGATTAGAAGATTGCCTGAGATTGGAATATGATTGGACTTGAACATGATTCTAATCTCAAGTTGGTCCTCTATTACTTTCTATGATAACTATGGTCAATGATTCAACTTGATTATTTTCCTGTGTAATTTGGTTTTTGAATGGGATATATGCCATCTTCCTTTTTCCTCTTTTTTGCTTAATGAAACACAAGTTTGTCTTTTGAAATTGAGATTGCAGTGTATTTATTTATTTTTCTGTTTAAATGTAAAATGCAGTATTTTAGTGTGGGATATGTGCAAAAGCACCTAGTTCTTTTCTTTTTTTTTTGAAATTTGAAGAAATTTTCATTAACTATAATTAAACTATTACAACATTACAATGAGTTTACCAAAAAGGTACTAATGAGTTCATGGCCTTGCATCACAATGGATAAAGATTCAGTACAACTGGTATCATGTTTAGATTTAAACAATCAGGCAAAGTTAGATTTTCTTATTGCATTATGGTATGCTGTTCATCAAACCTTTTTATATCTCCAAGTTTAGTGTAAAAAGTGACAAATATTTATTCAATATGCCAACATGTTCAAAGGTTGTTACCATTTTTCTAAATTTATACGTGTGGTTTCAAATTCTTATTTCCTAGTCAAGAATTCAACCCATTCTATCAAAAGTATTGAGTTTCCAACACACTCTGCATTCTCGTGGTCTTATGCTTCTATACATTTTTCTAAAATGTGGTTGCTGCAAATTAACTATTACTTTATGCCATTGTAGGGAGAGTTCTATAACTATTCAGGTTGTGGTAACACCTTCAATTGCAACCATCCAATTGTTCGTCAATTCACATTGGACTGCTTAAGGTAGAAACTTTAGAATTGATATAGAGATGGATTCAGGTTATATTTTTTAATTTTCATAATTGGTAGTGGAATGATTTATATATAAGGATGAATGGTATGTTCAACTCAAAGCCTTAGCACATTAGGTCAAAGGACTTACTCTAATCAATGCGAGAATTCCACACAAGTAGTACACCTCCTTACACCTAGAAATGGATATTTGATACATGAACTTTGTGGATTGAGCATTTGCGAGTGTCTACCATCAAAGTAGGAGTGGTTCTAATACCAACAATGACTTTGATATAAGACTAAGTTTTTGTGATTTTTATATATAGTTGAGGAGTGCTATATAGGGAGACTCCATCTTCAACTTAAAATTTAGGCATTAGGTTATGACTCCATTCTTTTTATATAAATCCCTCATAATTCTTGATCCCAATTGATGAGAGAATTTGACACAATTAATAGTTCTATTTAGAAATATAAAACTTGTGGCAATACATATGGAGGCATCTCAAAGAACAGTTTATGCTTAACTACTCATCTCCAGTTGCTTTTATTTCTATTCATATTTTTCTAATTAACTTCATTATATCTCATTTTGCCTAAGAAATTTACAATTCCATCATCTTCATTCTTTCTAGGTCATATGTGCACTTGGGTTTTGTTAGAAAGAATTACTCTACATATACAATACCTTGATGGATTATGTTTTCCTATAAAGAGAACGGAAGGACAGAGAATTTATATGTTGACTCATTGTGGTTTGACTGCAAAGGTTATGGTTACAAACACAAAGATTAGTAAGTATTAAGTTGTTAAATTTTCACATCAGTTAGGAGTAAGACATAATTAAGATTTATATATAAAGGGCTCATAATCCAGTGCCTTACAGTTTTGGGTGAAGATATGGTGCTCCTCTTTTATATGAGCAACTCCTCTTACAAAATTGAGTTATATGAAAGTTTTATTTTAAGGGTCCCAAGGTGTGTTATTCACTAGATTTGGCCAATCTATTATAATGGTAAGGCAATACAATATCTTGGCCTTTGAATATGTCTGAAGTGTGTCCCAAATGTCCTTGGCAGTTGACAAGAACATGCACGTATCATTGATTTTAGGAATCATGGAATTCCACATCCATGCTATGATTAAGGCATCCTCCTCATCCCTAGCTTCAAACCGTGGGTCCCCTTCATTAGGATCAGTTCCATTCAGATGGCTCAACCTCCCCTTTACTTTCAAGGTGGTTCGAACAAACTGAGACCATTTTAGATAGTTTTTGCCATCTAGTTTGAAGGCTGGTTGGATGGTAGGCAAATCTCCTAGAGGAGGCTACACTTGTTGCACTCCACTTGTTTCCTCAATTTCTGACCTCTTTTGGGATTAAGTACAATTCTCTAATAATATGGAGAGGAGGAGAATGAATCGTACCAGCAATGAAGGCTAATACGAAGAGAATTATTGGAATTGTAGGGAGAATTTCCAGCAATCAAGGCTGGATGAAAAATGGCTGACTATCGATTAATAAGAGATCAATCACAGTGAATTGGTAGCAATTACTGATCTGACAATGAAGGTCAGATCAGAAGAGGATGAAACTTGCAATCAAATTGATCTCCTTGTGGCTTTGATACCATGTCAAGAAACTGCAAAGATTTTTTGTTAGAGAGATTGCATTCATTCACACCATACAACATGGGTTATTCCCCTTTTTTAATGTACATGGTTCACCAAAGCAGAAATAACTGCTTTGGTAATTGCCTCTAATAAAAGCAAAAATAGCCGCTTTGGTAATTGCCTCTAATAACTGCCACTGTTATTTACAGTTACTGAAATAATAACTACCTCTAATAACTGTCTATTGCCCCTATCAATTAAGGGAGAATATTCTGAATTAATATTTATTTATTTTAACAATACAAGCTCTAGTAAACCCAATCTTCTTCATTAAGGCAGTATTCTCGTCTAATCCTAAAGGTTTGCCAATCTTGCTAGCGATATAGCTCATACCTTTCGCAGACCAGTATTCCATTGGAACCTTGTGAATATTCACCCATAAAGGTACTGAAGTAAGTTTGCTTCTGTCCAATGTAACTCCTGGCTGCCACTTCTTAATCATGATTGGATGTCCCGTTATGTGCCATGGCCCTGCTTCCAACACTTTCTGTGCATTCTCTTCAATATTAAATTTGAAGACAAGGAGTTCATCTTCGTTTATCATTGTATTCACCAATCCCTTAGACCTCCATACAACATTTGCCCACTTGCTAACAATTGGAAAAGCTAACCTCTTTTCTGGAAAAAAAAAACCCACAAGAGAAGTTCTCCACTTCTTGGCACCTTGTTGCAACACCTCAAGTGGAGCTTGGATCGATTTGTCCCCATTCGTCTCCACAAATCTAAGTCGGCCTAGGTTTCCAAAATCACCTACAATGGTACTCCATTTGGTTTTCTCCTTTTCCACTCCCTGCCGTTTCTTTTCTGAGGTCTCCCTTAGAGGTGGAAAGTCTGTTAAGTTTAAGAAAGGAGTGTGCGTAACGGCTTGGGAGTTGGGAAGACTGGTTGTGAGAGATTCCATTGTCATAAGGTCAGTAGGGCATAGGGATTACAATTTGTCAGTTGGGAAAACAAGGGAAAAGGGGTTAGGGGTTAGGGGTTAGGATAGAAAAGGAAACAGGTAGGAAGGATGATGTCGAGACAAAAGATTTAGGAGAAATGAAGTATTTTCTGGGCATGGAAGTAGCAAGATCAAAGAAAGGGATTTGCATCTCACAAAGAAGAATATTCTTGATCTCTTGAGAGAGATTGGAATGTTAGGATGTAAAACCAAGTACCACTCCTATTGACAGTACAAAGTTTGAGGATGAAGAGGATAAACTTGTTAACCGTGAAGAATACCAAACACTAGTGGGAAGATTGATTTATTTGTCTCATACTAGACCAAATATTGCTTTTGTCGTGAGTGTTGGAAGTCGATACATGCATGCACCAAGGAGGAAGCATTTTGAGGTAGTTTATAAGATCCTACGGTATTTAAAGGGTACTTCTGGAAAAGGATTATTATTCAAAAAGGGAGATTAAAGAACAATCGAAATATATACTGATTCAGATTGGGCAAGTTCAGAAGAGGATAGACGATCAACTACTGGGTATTGCACTTTTGTGTGGGGAAATTTGGTCACGTGGCAAAGTAAGAAGCAAAAGGTGGTAGCCAAGAGTAGTGCTGAAGCTAAACTAAGAGCTATTGCAAAAGGGATTTTTGAAAGTCTCTGGTTAAAGAGAGTGTTGACAAAATCGGGAATCAATTTTGAGACACCTATAAAACATTATTGTGATAACAAGGCAACCCTAAGCATGGCACACAATCTAGTCCACCATGAGAGAACAAAGCATGTTGAAGTTGATCGACATTTTATCAAAGAGAAGATAGAAGACGGAACATATACCTAACTTATGTCCCAACAAAGAAGCAGATAACTGATGTGTTTACCAAAGGACTTCAAAGACAAGTGTTTGAAGAATGTATCAGCAAGTTGGACATGATTGATATCTAT
>JANITX010000210.1:24506484-24517561 GCA_027564395.1 Erythroxylum ulei | reverse complement strand
GACTTCAAAGACAAGTGTTTGAAGAATGTATCAGCAAGTTGGACATGATTGATATCTATGATCCAACTTGAGGGGGACTGTGGTCAAGATATGTATTATCTCATAATATTACAATCTGATTGTAATAAGATTCTATAGATTAGATATCAATATCTTAGAGATATTCTAGGATTATCTTCCTGTATCTGTATAGATTATCTAGCCTATTTTGTACTCCTATCCGTGTATATATTTACTGCATTCACTAAATAATGGAATATAGAGAAAATCAGCTCTTATTCACAAATATCATCCAATTTTTTTTTTCATTCTAATTATGTCTACGTTCTTATCTTGTTAATTTGTTAATTGAAAGCCTTCTTCTATCATTACTCATGTTGAAATTTTTCTCATAGATTTATCTTGATACAGATATTGGGTGACAGAGATGCATGTAGATGGTTTTCGATTTGATCTTGCATCAATTATGACTAGGTGTAGTAGGTTGTTACCTAGACCATCTACATACTCTTTCTTGGTCTCATTTTTTTTACCCCAAAAAATTGTTCAAGTCTTATTTGATAGTTATTATGTTTTCTTCTTTCTCTTTCCTTTCTTAGCTTGTGGGATGCAGTTAATGTATTTGGGAATCCTCTAGAAGGTGACTTGCTCACAACTGGAACACCTCTCAATAGCCCTCCTTTGGTTGACATGATAAGTAATGACCCAATACTTTGTGGAGTAAAGGTATCCAAATACCATGTTACAATTTGTGTGTTGTAAATAGTTTTGAGTATCATGAATAACTTCTTAGAGTCTCTGCTAGACACTGAACTGAACAAGATTTGGCATTCTCTTTTTAATAAACTGTCAGATGCAAAATTTGTTTGCTTTCTTGATTTGTTCCTAATATGAATTTGTGGTACACATTAAGTAGAAATGCCTTGCTTTAAATTTAAACATGCTTCAAGCATCATTGAACAACATAATGGATTGAGTGCTGCAGATCTTAGATTTTGTTTAAGATGCATTAAACCTTGCTGCTGGCATTTGTTTTTACGACCCTTTTTCACTATGGTTTGTTACAAAAGTAAATGTTGAGTTTTGAATCTTGTTGTAAAAGAGAAAAAATGAACTGAATGCTTTAAACTAGATTTTAATGCATCTATTTGTAATAGTACTGTAATACTAACTATCAATAATTTCTTATATAGGATATAGTTATATTACTATCCTTATGTAGGATCCTTACTGAATCCTTCTAAGACTCCAAGCTGGAGATTGTGCACGCCATCTTGTTACAAGATATATGGTATATGCCCCACATTAAAAGCAAACAACATTGTTGCAAGTCCTTTGGCTAATCTGTCATTGGTTTCCATAAGTTGTGCTACAAGTTCCATTCTTTATATCATGAAACTCGTGTCTTTCTTGATGATGTGGAGGTGTAGTTGCCTTTGCCTCATAAATTTATTACTTTCTTTGTTTTAAGGTAGGGTTGCTTTAGCTTCTGGGTTTAGAGAGAGGATAAATGAAAATATGAACAGGCTAGTCTTACAATGATAATCATGTCCATCAGCTCCACATTCAATCTTGAGTTACTGCTTAAATCTACTGTTACCATGACCATTGAGAATTATACATATCCAATATAGCATAGGAGGTTCCTTTAGGCAAATTTACTTGATGGAGCGAATTTATAGTTAACCAAATGCTCTTTATCTAGAATCAAGAAATGTTCTTGAATCGTGGAAGTCCTATAAATTTGATATAATGGAATATAGTGCAAATATATCACCAATTGTTGGTAGGGCTATAGTAGGGAATATTTATAAATATCCGAGAATTTGTTTCTTTTCCTGTTTGTGGAAGTTAAGGTGTATTTCCTTGTATGATTTATATTTTTCTATAAAGATCCTTCTATGTTACAGAATAGGTTCATTTTTATGGATGTAATATGCATTTTGAACCAACAAATGGTACTTCTTCATTGTCAACCATTATATCGCCGCATTAGTAATGCTTTCTCTTCACAACTTCTAACCAGTTAATAGCTGAAGCATGGGATGCTGGAGGCTTGTATCAAGTTGGCACTTTTCCTCATTGGAATATTTGGTCAGAATGGAATGGAAAGGTAACCTTTATACTCCTCTTTTTGTTCTAATCTTTCTCCCGAAGACTTTGAAAGAAGTGCTGTGCAAATCCTTGTAGCATACACGTTTAGAAACTTATTTGTTAGTCAGCCCTTGTTCCTATTTTGATAATTCTGTATGACCGAAAAGTAATGGTTGCTAAATTCCACTCTAATTTTGTGTTTGTTATCTGTAATCACTGTTTTAATTGTTGCAGTTCTTTAGTCAATAAATTGTCTATGTAGTCTTATTACCATTCAGGAATAGACTGTTGCACTTTCTAGATAGTGACAATAAAAATTCTGAATTTCTTGGACTTATCAAAGTTATGTATTTGTGAATTCAGAGATTTTTCACATGGGTGAATGTTGGTTTGAGTGTTTGAGCAGTAGTGAGAGCTTGATTTGGTAATGCTGATGTGAATTAAGAAAGGGATAGGTAGAGCTTGCAGAAATTAGCAGCTCTCACTCCCTTTGTATACTAGATTTCATATAAGGTAAGTTAAAATTATAATTGTAATCAAATCAAATCATAATTTCTATATTCCTAAAGGTATTGAATCATGTCAGATCTTAATCTGTAACATACCCCTCAAGCTGATGTATTATATGCTCCAAGCTTGTTACATAGTTGTGTTACACAACTTCCAACCAAAGACTTGGTAAATAGATCAACTGGCTATTCCCCATACTTCACAAGTGGTTTTTATCACATTTTGTTGCGTCTTCTCTCTGACAAAGTGGCAGCCTACCTCAATATGCTTTGTCCTTTCATGAAAAACAGGATTACAAGTAATGAAAATGGTTGCCTGATTATCACACCTTAGCTCTATAGGTTGTGTTAGTTGAAATCCAAGTTCCTATAACATGTGTTTAAGGGGATTGCTGATTAGTCTGTAGTTGAAATCCAAGTTCCTGTAATAGATCGCTGATTAGTTTGAACCAGCCCAACCAGCTTTACTATAAGCCTTAACTTAACAATGCTTATAGTTTTTATATAAGAGTCCTTTGCGAGGATTGCGCTTGAGGTATCTCAAGATTCGAATAGCCGTATTCCATTGGTTGGTTTGAGGGGATTGCGTTTGAGGATTGCACTTGAGGTATCCCATGGGCGAAAAATTGTCATCCCTAGATGCATCAACAAGTGTCTTAATAGTATATACCCATTGACATCCAACAATTTAGGCATCAGGAGGAGGAGTAACAAGCTTCCAAGTTATTCTTCTTTCTCTGTTGACACTTGAACAATTCCACAGATAAATAATATATACAAGTAACATTACTGGAAAATAAAAGTCTCACATACTCCCATAACTCCTTTGATGAGTTTACATGTTGACAATGTTAGCAATATTTGGCTCCGTGTTGATTGACATGTTGTTCCCACTTCGTATATCTTGGTGACTTGATATCAGGAGTTGGATCTGTGAGATGCTCATATCTACCTAGGCCTTTGAGATATACAATGATCACCTTCTTCCAATCAACATAATTCATTCCATTCAATTTCCGATTTGTGATTTGTTGAACCATAATGGGTGTTGGTTCGTAAATCTGTCAGTTTTGAATTCACTCATGATGTAATCGATAAAAAAAGACATGAATGAGAAGACAAAACTTAAAATATCAACAACCTATGCAACAACAAAAGAGGGACTACGATCAAGACGGATTTAGCGACAATGGTTAAACATACAAACCCATTTTCCAACAATTAAAGGCAAAAAGAAGACATCACCGACCATGGTTAAGCACATATACCCAATTTTCAGCAATTAAAAGCAGAAAAAACACATCACCAGCAGGTTTCTAGAGTTGGTGTGACTCAATCCATGGTATTAAGGTCAACGGAGTGTCACCAAAAAGTGGCGCATGGGCTATATGCGTCGTCTAAACAGCGGCTGTCGGTGGCGCACGGACACTCAGTGGCATTGCTTCTTCCTCTGTCTTGGTCGCCGGTGGCTGCTTGATGTATCTCTAGGGTTATATTGTTAAGGTTAGTTTTGTCTTTGTGTTTGGGAATGGGTTTTAGGTTGCAAGAAAACTGGAATTAGAGGCAGGGTTAGAAAACCTGTTTTGATACCATGCTGTGAATTAAGAAAGGGATAGGAAGAGCTTGCAGAAATCAGCAGCTCTCACTCCCTTTATATGCTAGATTTCATATAAGGTAAGCTACAATCATAATCATAATCAAATCAAATCATAATTCTTATATAATTCCTAAAGATACTGTATAATATCAGATCTTAATCTCTAGAAAATGCACTAAAACCTGGTGGAACTACTTTCCTGTTAAGAATTTTATGAGACTTTCATAGTCTAGAAGTCTTCAATGATTGTAAAGCTTATGGTAGTGTTATTATTGCATGGTTGGGTTAGTTCAACTTGTGATAAGTATTTTCACACTTCTTTGTGATGCCTGTACTGTTAATAATTTTATTTTACATTTAGGTCTTTTGGTTTAATGGTTTTGAAAAGTGGAGAAGAAAGTATAGCAGGAATGGAGGGTGCAATAATATATCTAGTTGCGAGGGGCAAGGAATTTCTTACCTCTTAATTTTGTCAACAAAAGTGTAATTGTATTTCAAAAGAGTTTATAGCAATGAGATTAGCAGCCCAACCCGCGTTGTCAATTCAGTTTAAAGTAAGTTCATAGGGCAATCAAGAAAATGATGAAAAGAGAAAAGGAACTAATTTAAACTACTATTTCAACTGGATCAAACAAGCGAAAAAGTCACTTATGTTGTTGGTAGCATAATCAAAGGTGTTTCTCCATCTTGACAGTGTTATTGCCAGCCTCATATATCTACCATTTATATAATTTTCTCAAATCGCAATCTTTTTTCAAATTTAAAAATAAACAAAATTGAAATTAGAGAATATAGAAATTGGAAAAGATAATGGAAATTGGAATAAGCGAGAAACATCATGGCTAGAGAAAACGGAAAGATAAAGTTTCTTCTTTACAAACTCAAACAAAGCAAAAGAAGAATTATGTTTCTACTAGCTAATTCTCCAACTACTTAAGTTTGCCAACAATGTATTTTAACCAATCAGATGTTGCTATAATTATATCTTGCTGACGAGATTTCCGTTATAAATATATTGTGCTGATTGAGATTCGCTATCTCTAGTATCGAGATGTGGTGCGACAGTTCATTAAGGGGACAGATGGATTTTCTGGAGCTTTTGCTGAATGTTTATGTGGAAGTCCTAATTTATATCAGGTATGCTTTTATCTATTAATTTATTTTAAGCTCTTAGGCGTAGCATTTAGTTGTCTATTTTTCATGCGTGTTTTGTATTATTCTCTAATTGAAATTGCCTTATTCATTTCATTTATTCATGTGGTTTGCTTCTATTGTTTTCTCCCATTCCTCTTCTACGTTTTTGCCTGTACTTATATATGGAAAAACTTTTGACATATCTCATAGAGTTGGAATCTATGATGAGTTGACTTTAATTTCGTTTCTGTGAAGTTTTTCTTGAACTAGAAGTCATCTAAGAGTGATCGGTTAGGTTTTCTTGTAAATTTATTTGAACTAGGATTGCACTTTAACATGCATCGTCATTGGATGCAAACATACAAGTCTGCGATACTTTTGTAATTCTCGGCTGGAAAGTTGTACAATTTGTAATTTCTGAATGACTCTGGGTCAGGAAGGAGGGAGGAAACCGTGGAACAGCATCAACTTTATTTGTGCTCATGATGGTTTTACTTTAGCCGATCTGGTTACTTATAACCAGAAACATAACTTGGCTAATGGAGAAGATAACAATGATGGAGAGAGTCATAATAATAGCTGGAACTGTGGACAGGTAAACTCACTAATGAAAAGTTATGTAAAATTGTGTTAGCCTTGGGAAATTTAAGGAAACGTTTGTTAGAATTGATGTTCAATTTAAAACATCAGTTAAAGAGATAACCATGATGTGCTTGTTGATATTTAACTTTAGTACCTTGGTGGCTGCATGGTGGAAGGGGATATACGTTTCCCAAATAAATTACTTGAATAGAAAGACTATATTTCCTAGCAATAGCATCTCAATTAATTCTATACACCTTTTGTCCTGAGCCAGGTATCATGATCATTTATTGTTTCCGTCATGGGTAATTTATGATTAGCTATTTTTCTAAATGTTCAATATTTCTTCTTCTGCATATACATTACTCTGCTAAACTGATTACAGGAGGGTGAATTTGCAAGCATTTATGTGAAGAAATTAAGGAAACGACAGATGAGAAATTTCTTCTTATGTCTCATGGTTTCCCAAGTAAGGGTTAATTTATCATCTTTAATGGATACCAGGCACATCATTACTTCAGATCTGTGACTGACGAATAAAGGACATTCTAACAATTTGATGGAACACACATAAACTATAAATATGGGGCTGCTGCATGCTCTTTTTTATTGTGCTTGAATTGAGGATTCAAGTCTAGAATTGAGGACATGGGCTGCTTAAATTCATATTAGGATTGCTGGAATTCTAGATTGGGATATCTGAAATTTTAATAATGAAACAAATTATGGATAGTTCTAGGAATCACTCCTATGTTTGTATCAAGAACTATGAATCACAACTAGGAATTGACTTGAGTAGAACTATTGGAATCACACTAATAGGTTTCTAGAAATCACTAATAGAATTTAGGAATCACGCTTGAGTATCTAAGAATCACCCTTATAGAGAAAAGCTTCATTCTTCAAAAACAAGTTTAATTTTCTTATCCCTTGAACATTGAAAACATAACACAAAGATAAAAAAAGTCTTGAAACTTAGATCCTAATAGAATAAGAAAACCCACTAGGCTTCCAAAATAAGTATGGAATCATATTTAATAAGGATTCTTATTATTCATTAATGGACTTAAACTCTAAACTACTAAGGAAAAATGAAAATAGAAATGATTTCCTTTTCTAATTAGAAAAAGTAAACTAATATATATATATATGTATGTTTAAATTCTGCATTAGGAATAGCATATTGTTGGCCTTAACTTGTTGATACAAATCTTTTTCAATGTCCTTTAATGGCTTTTTAGCTATCAAGTGAAGATTGGATTGAATAAATATTGAAAATTTCACTTGAACTTCAAGCTTGCTTCATTGTATAATTTCAAAGAAAGGAAAAGTGCTTGGCATATTTCTACATGGCAGAAGATTTCTCTTATAGTTTTTAGTTTAGGTAACAATAAAAATAAGAGATTCTAGAAGATTTCTCTTATTGTTTTTAGTTTAGGTAACAATAAAAATAAGAGATTCTAGAATAGTGATAAAAGAATCTAGTGAGAGAGAAATTAGAGAGAGAGAAAAGATCACAAGATTCATTCCATATCATCATTGAGCCATTACAACGGCTATTACACAGTGTGTGATTCATATGTATCACTACACATTTAATAGTTAGGTATTTTCGTTATGGTAGTTTAATTTAAACACTGTCTTGTATTCTTAATAAACTTCACCGTACGACTTCGTTTTGTTTCATCTTCATCGTTGATCTTCCTCATCATGACATAACCTTCCCCTTACATGCAACCTATAAACTTTGAGGAGATGAATGTTTATTTGATTTCTTCCTTTGTGACCTATGGTGAATGACAATATAGGCTCATTAAGAGAGAACCCAAAGATCTCTTGAATTCATAATTTAAGATAAAATTTCTTCTTTTTTTTCCTCCTTTTCGTTCCCACTTACAAGTTTAGATGAAAATAACCAACTCCTACACTACGGAAACCACTAGCCACTAAGTACATAATTGGAGTCAACAAAACTTGATAAATAGGAACATCTGAACCGAATAATTAAAGTAGAATTAATAGTATTTCAACTAAACTACGCAGTCAACTAACTTCCCACTTTCATGCCACGTCTTTGATATACTTGCTCTTTAACTTCCCACTTTCATTAGACGTCTCTGATACACTTGTCCCTTGAAGAGCTTACCTTGGGAGTGGTTCACATGGCTGGTCATAACAAGATTATTCTGAAAGTTTTGAAGATCAAGTGGGACGGGCCAATGAGACTCCATTGTGATAACTAGTCTGCCATCAGTATAGTTCACAATCCATTATAACATGATAGAACAAAGCACACCAAAGTTGATAAGACACTTTATCAAGGAGAAATTGGAGAGTGGCTACACATAATCAACTTGCAGACATACTTACCAAAGGGTTAAGTAGGTCAATGTTTCAAAACAATGTATCCAAGCTGGGAATGGCCAATGTCTATTCACCAACTTGAGGGGGAGTGTGGGAAAACGTAATCTGTATAATTAGCTTGAGATAGAACTTGAGTTAAAGGATAGTTAAAACACATGCATGAGGGAGACATAAGAGCTATAAGGACTTAATGTGTATTCAAATAGACGGATAATGACTTATGGACTTAACATGGGTAAGCACTAGATCAGATCAGTGTGCTATGAAAGACTTTGAGTTTGAATGAGTTAGCATCAATTGATAGAGATTAAGAGAGATCTTGGATGATGTGGTAGATAATATTACAATAGACATACATTAGTTATAAAAAATAAAGACCATGTGGAAGGATCATCTAAAGATAGTAGAGTTCTTCATAGATATGGATGTATTCTTTGTAATTAAATGTAATCCCTTATTTTGTTAGTTTTAATGTAGTTAAATCTTATCAAGTAGAATTTTATTTGGATGGAGGTGTCATCTAATTGGTTAGTGTGATATAATCTCATAAGGATAAAGGTGATCTAATTAGTTCAGTTCAATTAAGATTCTGAATTTTAAAGTCAAGAGGTCCTTGTCATTGAATTTTACTCTTGAGAACAGAAATAGAAGTGAAGGGAACAAATTGAGAAAGAGCATTCCTTTGTATACTTTTCAGAAAGTAATAAAAGTTGGCTTTTATTGTAGTTCTTAAACATTACGAGAGTCATAAGGTGTTCGAGAATAAGGTTTGTTGGTTAACGGTCACATAGAAAGACTGAGTTTCACTTAAACTAACCTAATTGAGATTGCTGTGCAAATGAGTAAGCATGACTTCAATACATGTTCGGTGTCTTGGAAAACCTTTGTAACAATAACCATGGTTCAATTTTTTTTCTTTTTGGAAATTAACCATGGTACAATTGATTGTGATTTTCTTAATATGTATTCCACTGTTATCCTTAGTGCCTCACATCCAACCCCTAAGGTGGTAAGTTTTTATGGAACCATGTACCATGACTTGAGGTTGTTGAAAGTTGTTAGTCCAACTCTATTCTTAGATATTTTGAAAAGGAAAAATAAAATCAAGGACAAAAAAAAGGAATGAAAGAAAAATCTTGGTGCTACTACCCTTGTGCTGCGTCTTACTATGCTTTTCGTTGTAGCATCAATTGAATTGCTGTAAAGACTTTGTAACTCTTTTTTGGGACCGTTTCATTGAACATTTGTGGACTAAATTCAGTGATTCCTTAATATATTGTGGGCCTCAGTTTTCTAGTCAACATTTTACTATCAGAAATTGTTTTTAGTATTGCGTTTACTTTTGAGCTTTAGTTTCATTATTTCTTATTCTATTAGTGACAGTGTGTATCATATTAACTTCACAATTATGTTCAAGCAATAGATTTGTTCTAAACTGATTGTGATCTGCGTCTTGCCAGGGTGTTCCAATGATATACATGGGTGATGAATATGGCCACACAAAAGGGGGAAACAACAATACTTATTGCCATGATAATTATGTGATCATCTGTAACCTATTCACATTTAGATTCTCTATTAAACCTAATTTGTGATTGTAACTATTGATTGGCTTGTTTGGTAGCAGATAAACTATTTTAGGTGGGACAAGGAGGAGGAGTCCACATTAGACTTTTCTCGATTTTGCTGCCTTATGACAAAGTTGCGAAAGTGAGTAATTTCTAGGCATGCCAAGTACTACATATTTATTTTATTTTTCTAATATCTTTCCATCAATTCTTTTCATTTATTTGTTCAGTGAATGTGAATCCCTCGGTTTGAATGACTTCCCAACAGCAGAAAGGCTACAATGGCATGGACATGCTCCTGGGTTGCCAGATTGGTCTGAAACAAGTCGATTTGTGGCTTTTACATTGGTATATTTTCTTTCCATTTCACCTTTTAATTCAACTAACATGTAGTTAATGTTGAATGGCATATGAATTGAAACTTGGGGGCTTTTGGGACTTTGAATTTAAGTCTGGAACTAATGAAAATGTAATGTAAATTACTCCTAGGTTTGTATCAAGAATTAAGAATCACACAGAGGTTGACAATACTATTGGTTAAAGAAGAATTTGGCTATTGAATTTGAAATCAAAGATTTAGGTTCTCTCAAATATTTCCTAGGAATGGAAGTAGCAAGATCAAAAAGGGGGATTGTTGTTAGCCAAAGAAAGTATATACTAGATTTGTTGAAAGAGATAGGGATGACTAGATGTAAACCGGTAGATCACCAATGGATCCCAATGTGAAACTGGGAAATAGCAAAGGAGGATGCCCAGTGGATACAACAACATATCAGAAGCTGGTAGGTAGGTTAATTTATTTATCTCACACTCGGTCAGACATAGCCTTTGCAGTCAACCTTGTGAGTCAATTTATGCACTCACCTACAAAGGAACACCTTGAGGCTACCTATCATATTATATAGTATTTGAAGAAATCTCCAAGAAAAGGCCTGTGTTTTAGAAAAAATAATCAATTCAGGATCGAAATCTACACTGATGCAGATTGGGCTGGGTCCTCTATTGATCGAAGATCAACAACGGGATACTGTTCCTACGTGTGGGGTAATTTGGTAACTTGGAGAAGTAAAAAATAGAGTGTAGGCTCAAATATAGAGTTTATAGTGTTATCATTACTTCTAGATGTTTTAAGAAGATTTGGTGATTAAACTAGCGCCAGTAGTTTGATGGACTAGCTACCCATCAAGTCTTAACACTAAGATGAGATCTTATGTGTTAATCACCATATA
>JANITX010000210.1:24478640-24489662 GCA_027564395.1 Erythroxylum ulei | reverse complement strand
AAAGGCTCGGGTTGATCAAAATTTTTCAAGCATTCAAAACAATCCAATACCTTCATCAAACAAGCATCATCATCATCTATGGCATCTTTGATAAACATACCTTCCAAACATGTCACTAACGGGTCTTTAGATATAAAGGAAGGAAAAGATGTTACCACACATGAGGATATGACATCCACTCGGTTGCAAGTCAATGTATCACTTGGATGTTTGAGCGATCTGTATATGTTGAACTTCACCTTCTTGCCATTAACATGCAACGTTAGTTCCCCTTGTTGCATACCAATCACTGCCTCCGGTAGCCAAGAATGGTCTCCCCAGTATGATCGGGATCTCCTTGTCTTCTTCTATATCAAGCACTACAAAGTCTGCAGGGAGAATAAATTTGTCAACACGAATAAGAACATCTTCTACAATACCTCAAGGATAAGTGAGAGAACGGTCAGCTAGTTGGAGGCAAATTGTTGATGACTTGACTTCTCCTAATCCTAGCTTTTGGAAGACGGAAAGAGGCATGAGATTTATGCTTTCCCCTGAATCGCAAAGCACTTTACCAAAATGTGTGTTGCCGATCTTACACGGAATTGTGAAGCTTCCCAAATCTTTCAGTTTCTGTGGTAACTTTCTTTGCAAGATTGTACTACACTCCTCGGTCATCAATACCGTCTCATAGTCTCCAAATATCCTATTTTGGTAAAAATTTCCTTGATGAATTTTGCGTAATTCGGTACTTGCTCAATAGCTTCAATCAATGGAGTGTTGATCTCAAGTTTCTTAAAGATTTCAAGGAATTTTGCGAATTGATCATTGATTTTCTTCCGTTGAAATCTTTGAGGATATGACAGCTTAGGGATGATTTTTGTTTGCAGTTCCCTTTTTAGTTTCTTTTCTGAACTAACTTCCTTCTCAACTTGTGTAGGTGCACTTGCTTCTTCACAAATATTCTTTCCTTCGCTATCATTGGATTGAGTGGAGTTTTTTTTCTTTAGGTTTCACCTCTTCCAATTCTTTTCCACTTCACAAAATGATGGTTTTGCACTGCTCTCTTAGGTTAGTTTCGGTATTACTTGGAAATGTCATCTGATTCACATTCCCAACAATATTTGCAAGTTGTCCCAATTGAACTTCCAAACCCTTCACTGAAGTCCCCATACTGGTTACTTGCATCTTTAGCTCATCCATCTCCTTGTTCTTGTGAAAACGTTTCTTGTCTCAATTACAAAAGTGCCCAATCATTTCTTCCAAGGAAAGTTTCCGTTCTGCCAATGGTGGTCCATATCTAGGTGGGTGGGCCATGTCCCTTTGAATACCATAGTTATATTGCTCCTTAGAGTTATAGCCTTAGCCATATTGATTTCCTATTGGCTGACTTAAATCCCAAGTTCCTTTTGTTAACAAACTACGCTTGTTCCCTCATCACTAGTGTAGAATGAATGACTAGTAGCTGCCACCTGCTCATTCTGTTTTTCCTTTGACATGAATTTTAAAAATTGGTTTGATAGGGCTGCCAATTGAGCAAATAACTGAGTTACTTGGTCCACTTTTAGAATTCCTCTCTTTCTAGTATTTCTCTCGGAAGGCCACTGATAGCTATTTGAAGCCATATCTTCCAGCAATGCACATGCTTCTTGAGATGTTTTTCTCATTAGAGTACCACTTGCTGCTGCATTTACAATAGTTCGAGTCTGGCCGTTCAACCCGTTGTGGAACATTTCCACTTGTACCCACTCTTGGTATTCGTGATGTGTACACTTTCTCAAAAGATCTTTATACCTCTCTCAAGCTTTACGCAATGGTTCCAAGTCATGCTGTCTAAATGTATTGATCTCTGCTCTTAACTTCACATCTTTTTCAGGTGGGAAAAATTTAATCAAGAACTGTTGTGCCACCTCTTGTCAAGTCTGCATTCTATCAGCAGAAATTGAATAAAGCCAATTGTTTGCTTTGTCTCGAAGAGAAAATGGGAACAAAGTGAGTCTAATGTCATCTTACGTTGCCCCTTCAGTCTTGATAGTGTCACATAATTCTTGGAAACTTGTAAGATGATCATTTGGATCCTCCATTGGTGCTCCTCCAAATTGATTTGTTTGAACCAAATTGACGAGTCCCGGTGAAATATGAAAATTTTGAGCACGAACATTTGGCCTTTGGATACCGTGCTAATTGTCTATCACTGTAGGCTGAAAATATTCCTTGATAGGACGTTGGTGCAATTGTTTTTGTTCATTTCCATTTTCTCCTCTTCCATTTCCTCCAGTCAAATTAGCTACACCAAGTCTGGCCTCTAACTGAGCTAATCTTTGAGTCATTTCATCCCCCTCTCTTTGAATTCTCTAAAGTTCTTCTGCTTGATTTTCCATTTTCTTTTGCCGGCAAATTGATTTTACTGATCTTTCCAACTTTGAGTCAAATTGTCTTTCTTTCCCTCTATTGGTTCGGAGCATACAATCCTCTTACACAAAAGTTGCGCAAGAAAATAAAAATGCAAAAAGAAAAAGAAACAAATAAGTTACTCTACGGATAAAAAGAAATATCAAACTAGTTATAGAAACAAAAAATTCAAACATTAATCTCCGGCAATGGCGCCAAAAACTTATTTGTGAACTGCAAGTGCACGGTTGTTGAAGTGAGTAATAAATTGGTAAAAACTGAGTCGTGTTCACAGGAATTATGAGAAAATTCAATTCTACGATAGTTAACAGTATTTGAAATTGGGTTGGATGAAATTTTAGAAAATTAAAATTAATGTAAAGAAATTTTTTCTTTTTTTAAAAACAAAATTAACTTAAATAAATTTATAAACAATTACCCAATTCAATAAGACCAAAATAATTATGAATATGACAAATTTGTGCAGTAACTAATTAAGAAAAGATTACAACAATTTGCTAATTAAAAATTTTAACGGCAAAGAGGAATGACTCTCTCTTAAGGAATGGTATTTTTGTCAACCATAATATTGAATTAGCTATTCTCCACAACTAAAATATTCTACCTTTGTGGGTGAATTTTAAGAGTAATTAATCCCCTTTTCCTAAAGATAAATTAAGTTATCCACTCTAGACATCACTTAATAATCCCTTAAGTTTTTCCTAGAGTTTCTTAAGTTTCAAAATTTCAATTTGCACCTCCTAAATTCTTGGGTCTTCCTACTCACAAGAAAATCGTAGTCGAAATTTCCTTTAATCTTCTAGTAAAAACTCCCTTTTTTCAAAGGCAAATTTATGCCAAGGCAATTTCCAATAATCCAAAGGAAAAACAAATAAATCCAAGAAAAAATCAACAAGCATATGAATATTCAGTCATGGATTCTAGAAAAATTCAATATTAAAGCATCAACAAAAATATTAAATCCCTAAGAGAAATTAAAGTTTTAGCCACAAATCATCATGCCAAGCAATCCACAAACATACAGCCTAAACTCGGCATTCCAGAGCTACTTTTCCTTCCTTGTCATCATCCACCTCGATGGCTATTATTTCCCCATCATCGTTTAATGTCTCATTATCATCCAATATCAGCAACCTTAATTGTCTTTCGGAACACTAGTGTAAGGGATGGAAATTTTCCCCTCATCTAAAGCATAGTCCCTTAGCTTTTCGATCCATCAACTCTTGGTAAGAAATGTGTCGCAGTCCTCTGTTTTTCTCCGACCATACCCTTCTTTCCCCTTTGGATCGTCTCATCGACGCCACTATGTGAGACACGGAAGCTCTATTCTACGAGTTGGTGTGGGAATGGTGGCCAGACGGGTCTCGGGTTCTACCCGACCTGACTTCTCCTTTTAAAATCCCATGACCCACTAAACTTGAATGACTCGGCTCCTTATGGGTTGGGTTAACCCGAATATTGCTCCTAAAATTAACATCTCACCTTTGGTTCCAAGTGCGATATCGGGGAACTAAGTTCTCAATGCTTCTTTGCTCATTTGTCTCTTTCTCCATAGCCCTTGCGATTTTTATCATCTGGTACTTGTTGGTCGGGCTAAACGTGCGCACCCTCCGCTTGATATCAGATTGCAACCCACTCATGAAATAACCCATAAATTATGCTTAAGGTAAACGGCCCACTTGTGAGGGGACAAATTCGAAGGCCTTTATGTACTCTTTTACAGAATCCGTTTGCTGTAAGTTAGAGAGTTCTTCGAATGGGTTTTCAAATTGTCTCTCTCCATATCGGTCGATTAAGGCTTCCTTCAACTTCTCCCAGGTTAGCTCAACTTTGGTCTCTCTCAGGAGGTTAAACCAATGAATGGTTGACCACTCCATACTTAAGAGAGCCAGTTTAATTTTCACTTCTTATGAGCCTCGAAATATAATCCTGCCTTCATGATCCATCCCACAAGGTTAGACCCATTGATCATGGGTAACTCCACCTTATGAACAGGCATCCTCTACTCCTCCATATTGCTAAAGGACTACTCCGACTAAATGTGCTATTAAGGATGCGGAGTACTCTTTTCACCAGCCATAGTTTGCCCCCTCCCAAAGGTATCATTCCCTTGTCCCTCTTTTGGCTGCTTACCCATCATCTTACTCATTTCCAACAGCAATGCCTGCTGCATCTCCCCCATGGCCATTCTCATAGACGATTGAATATCTTCAACCCTAGCATCCAGATTAGCGATATGAGATTCCAACAAGTCTACTCTATCAGACATCTTTGGTGGCATTAATGTGGACCTCTGCAATTACTGAAGTCCTCGAGAAAACAATCCTCCCTTCCTATGGATCTGGCAGGTCGAACAAATGATAGAACTTTAGTCTTTGAATACTAGAGGTGCATTCTATTATTGAATTATAGCAATACTATAGACCATTACAATGGTGATATTTAGTATTTCCCTACCCAGAGCTGAACGCTCTTCAGAAGGTTTAACCATCCTCCTATCACAAATTCTTCCCTTTCTTCACACCCACCCCCCCTTCTCTTTCTCCCCTCCTCTCTTAGCCTAAAATCCTCAAGCTAGGATCCATTCTGTTACACCTAACCACTTGCCACATCAGCTACTAACTAACTCTCCCCTAGCCCACTGTTCTTTCTCTTAAGAGTATACTTTCCATATCAACTGTTTAATCTCTTTTTTGTTATCTTCCCCAGTGTCTAAATTACGCTCTTCCATGTTGGTCCTAACAGGTTCTTGTAGTCCTTGGTGGAATCAAACAATTAATGTTTGATGTTTTAAAAAGCAGTAAGCCGCAGCAAAAGGGTCCAATGGCAAGAAAGTGAACGATAGTTCTTGTTGAGCCACTGAGGAAAGCAGACAAGTAGGGGTAGCAGTAGGGAAATGCACTGTCAAGTAAGCTTACCCAGAGGACGAGGCATTGTCAGATGCATTGCCACGAGCTAGTGCATGGGAGAGGACCAAAACCTTCAAGACTTCGAGTTAGGGTTTTTGGTGATTGATCTTCACAGAGAGGCCGATCGGCCGTCGCTACTCTTTCTGTGACGTTGAGAACAACCGAATACTTAGAACTCATGACTAAAAACTCCAAAGTTTGGTTCATTGGGAAAAACTAAAATGGATCAAGAAAAAGAAGGAATTCTACTCACTGTGCAGAATTGAAGCGCAAAAAATGATTTAATTGCAAAGTTTGTACATAAGTGTAATGTAGATACATATACAAATTGCTCAACTCTTAATTAGGTAGGTAAGTAGCATCCCTATCAAACAATGTAATCTGTAATAATCCCTATAATCAAGCTCTATAATCTTTAACAAAAATCTAACCATATAAAGCTGTTCAATTACATTCTATTTCCTCTGTTCCTCTGCTTTCACATAGTACCACTAAAGTATATTACTCTAACCGTATCAAAAGTGAGCTAGTACAACTTTTGAAGGAAAAATAGGAAACGTCGGGACCCTATTCCTCTGCTGAGAACACTTATTCCCTGCTCGGGAGTCTAACTTCACTTTAGTTTACAAATATGCCATGCTTGAGCTGACTATATCTTCCGTCAGCTTGTCTCTCATTCGTTCTTGTATTTGCAGAACCATGTGGCTGAAAGTATTTATGTGCTGAAGACAGCATTTATACGTATACGGCTTCGTTTTTCTGTCTTTCCTGCTTTATTGTGCTGCCAGGTGAATCATTTTAAATTTCCTGTTGCGCTTTGATGCAGATGGACTCGGTGAAAGGAGAGATCTACATTGCCTTCAACGCAAATCATTTGCCTGTAACTATCACACTTCCAGAAAGACGTGGATACCGATGGGAGCCCGTAGTTGATACTGGTAAGGCTGCTCCGTTTGATTTCCTTTCCGATGACCTTCCTGATAGGGAGATTGCTGTTAAGCAATATGCTCACTTCCTCGATGCAAACTTATACCCTATGCTTAGTTATTCTTCTATCATTCTTCTAAGTTCTCCTGATGATACTGCTAGCTGAATTTTTTGCTAAACTTTTTAGTATTGCCCTACCTATATGTATTATTAATGTTATTATTGTTTCTCTTTATTATTTATGTATATTTATGTATATAGTTATTTTATTATATCTTTTATGTTTATTTGACTTATTTACTTAGCTATTTTATTTTATAAATTTTTTTGGCATATCTACGCACATTTATTTGTAATTTTGTAGTATCTTTATGATGTATTGCATGTGGGTCTATTAGAAATAGTCTCTCTATTATGAGTAAAGTTGCGTATTATCAGACCTTCTTAGTTTCCACGTCTCAACGAGATTTCAATTGGGTGTTGATGATAATAAAATTTATGATCTTTTCAATGGTCAATTGTGATTGATATGTAAATGCAGATAACTAGGATGTATATTGTTAAAAGACAATATAAGAGAATGTCAATTGATGACTTATCCAATCTTAAGTTGTGATAACCTTTATTGTTGAAGATGATAAAATTTATTATCTTTCCAGTGATCAATTGTGATTGATATGTAAATGAAGATCACTAGGATGTATATTGTTATCCAATCTCAGGATGTGATAACCTCTATATAGTAGTAAGACTACGTAAGGAAAGTTTATCTGACTTTTGGTAATATATATTATGGTCTCTTATTGATATGTATTCGACTTGGTGAGTTGGAAAACAAACAAAAGATTCATTGTATGACCCAAACAAAGGAGGCATTGGTCATAGTATAAAATCTTTATAATATCCTTAAGTGTAATTTAAATATTAATTATATTTCAACTTTTATTTTGTGTATACATTAAATATAGCTTAATTTTCATTTTGTAATATTACATATCACGATTTGTGTAAGTTTATATTTATTAATTCTAAAGATAATTATTTTATCTATTAAAAAATTTTAATATTTAAAATTGACATTATTTTGTGTTTAGAATAGTATATTATCTAAATTTGAAAAGTTTTTTAATACAAAATAAGTTTTTATGAATTTAAAAACTAAGATTAAAAAAACTGAACAGTTAAATGTTGCCAAATTTGAAGTTAAAAAAATGTTAAATACTTTCTACTTATATAGGAAAGAAGTTGAAATATGAAAAAATGGATAAATATTATCAAACCTGAAAATTTTGAAGTTTTAGAACTTATGAATTGAGTCAATTTTTTAATTACAAATAGTATATTAAGAATGAAGAAAAGGTTTCAATATCAAATAAATGAATTAGAAGACAGGGTTGTGAGCAAAAAGCTTGTTCGTTCTTCGCCATGTCAGTGAGAGGAGCTGTAAAAGAAAGTGGATGTTGGATTGCAGAGTTTTTCCTTTCTTTTCTTTTAAGTTGCTTATCATATAAATTGATTAAATAGTTTATTTATCATGTCCACGTCAATTAAATCAATAGTAGGCATTAACAAAAGTTAACAACGGTTTTTGTATTTGATACAACAAAAGAATCACTAAAGCAAAAAAGTGTTTTATGAATCATTAAACTTATAACATTTTAAAATGCGTTATTTAAAAAAACTCTAATCCAACGATTTCCAAAACGTGGCCTTTAATTATATTAACATACAACAGTAATAATAATTTGTTTACATATATTTAAAAAGCCAACGCAATTAAAATTTCGTTGTTATAAAATTTTATATAAGTAATAATTAAATCCATTGTGACTTTAAATTATAATTAAAGGTGAATAAGTAGCGTCAAATTTAAACCCACTTGAGCCCAAACCTTACCTGAAATTTTTTATTTGAGCTCATATTAGATTTGGGGTTTTCAGTTCAAGCACGAGGACAATTAAGCTTAACTAAACCCGATTAAATATATTATTTAATTTTTAAAAATTATCTTTTTTAAAATTTTAAACTTTGGATCAGGTTGGATTGGATAATTGGAGCTCTTCTTGAAACCTAAAAATATTAAAAACTAAACACAACTAGAAATTTGATTAACTCGAGTTGAATCAGGTCAAACCAGATTGGAATGGACAAACTTTGTCATAACTATCAACAATTAAAGTATTATTATTTTAAATTATATATCATATTGTGTGTGTGTGTGTATATAAAACAAAGAAATAGTTTTAAGCATATATTATGTCCTTTATAATATTTTAGGGAGAAAAAAAGTGATATATAATAAGAGTTAAGAGGGGATTATATATAAGAAAGAAATAAATAGATTTATGCATATAATAGTGATTTGTTGCAAATATTTAAAAAGGTAACAAGATAAAAAAAATCTCAAATTTTTTATATATAAAACAACTAGTATCTTTGCTATTTTAAATAATAACTAAAGGGTTTGTGTATCTCAGTCAACGTACCTCAAATTTACACTCCGATCTAGCTTTGTTTTCCTTGATCTTCGATGGATGATCAGTTCCTAAGCACTGAATATGGTATTCCCCAAACCCTCTAACTAAGGGTTGCCTCGTTAGTATCAGAGCCATAAGGGTTATTGATCATGACTACAATAATCTTGATGAGAGCGAGTAGGGATGTATCATAAGACATGGATCTATTACCCGATGACCCTGTTCATCTTTCTTCAATCTTATCTATAGCCAATCTTCCTTCTGGTATCAAGCGTACTTTCTCTAATCATAAAGAACACCTTGTAGAAATAACCCATTTTCCTGAAGAAAACTATATTTCTAATACTTCTTTACCTTTGCTTAGTTCCTATAGTATATATTTTCGTGATTGTTCTTAGACAAAAAATATACGCACTATCCTTTCCACATATTGTTTTATCCTAAAGTAAAAGAAATAATCTAGAGTTCTCGTTTAGAACAGTGCGGAGCAACTTCAGTAGAACAATACGTAAAGCTTGAGATCCCAAAGGAGTTTATCTCTCTTTGGAGAGAGTAGAACCACACATACCTTCACGTTGGAGCCATACTTCTTATTCTCACCCTCTATGAGAGAAAGGGAATACCTGCTACAACCAGGATATCTCTTCTAGACATTGCTTATATAATGTATCAAAACGTACTAATTGGTACCTTGTTGACAAATCTTAATAATGGAAGTGTCATCCTCACCATCGCCTCTAATTTTAACATCAAGCTAGATGATCCCACTTTGTCTGAACAACTTCAAGTTCAAATCCAGATTACTAGAGTAGATCAAGATCCTACAATCATTATGGCTCTCTTCACCACCAAATGATATATTGTTTGCAGAATCATGCCATAGATCTTAACTTCCCAAACTATACTTTTGATGCCTTGTACATGATGGAAGACAGAGCTCATGATCAGACTACCATCATCTAGATCCCGAAGTAGTTACCATCGGTAGAGCTTGAAAAGTTAATGCCGATTAAATAGATCACTAACTACCAAAAAGTGTTCTATACTCCTCACAAGCATTCCTTTCACACCACTACTCCACCTATTCTTAAGACCATACGAGATTGTGAAATCCATCTACACTAGGCCCAATAAAGATCAATCTAGACCCTCTCATACATCAGCCCCCGTCTTGATGATTCAACCAGTGCTCTCTCATAAAGAAGGCAATGATGGACCTCCGATCCACTATTTTAAACCTAATGGAGAACCAATCTATGTTGGTCATTATCGTGGACATTTTTTCTAGGATGTAGATCCCTCTATGTGTGAATCAGATTGTGAAGTTTGTCTGAACCCTGAATCAAACAGTGATGGTGATGATGATGAGCTATATAATCGACGATGAAGGAAGAAGAAGAACAACATAAAATAGATCTCTACTTGTCGGCCTACTCGACTAGTTCGCTATCACATGACGATCGTGATGATTCTAAACCTTGGATTAATAATCCAAGTCCAAGACCCAAAAGTATTCATGAAAATGCTCAAAGCTGTTGACAAGGAATCTTTGACATATCCAGAGTCAATTTCTAAACATCTTCAGCTAGTTTTTCCTTCTATTCCAGTTGTTCCTACACCTTCTCTAATTCCGTGAATGATGGTTAATCCATATGGGGAAGACTTTCCTCCATTGGAGAGACTCAATAATGATCAACAAGGGGTTATCTCTAACCCATATATTCATGCCTTTAGCATAAGTTCTCATGGAATAATGCTTTCAAATCTTGTTGATGAAAATCTCAACTGGCAAATTGGTAATGCTTTACTTCAGAACAATGTCCTTCGACAGATTGATCCCAAACTTGATGGTTTGACTTATCAAACATATGTTACTCATCAACAAGTTGACACAGTCTTTGTAGAGATCCAGAAATTGTAAAAATCTTACAACGCTTAAATGACCCAACTTAATGCGACTCTTCGACACTATGTCTATACTTAGTATTTTAGCCTTGATTTTTCTACCAAAGAGCAAGAACTCAAAAAGGTGAAAGAGATTCTTTAACGAATGGAAGCTAACATATGAAACGAACAATCTTTAGAAGAGTAGTGAATATTGGTAAACAAAGCAGGTGAGATTTTGAGTCTTATTTGACTGAAACATCCATATCAGTTTTATTGCCTTTTGATAATGTGTGACCTTCATAACATCACACATGAACATCCTGATTTTGCGTTGAGTTTCTATTCGAGACCATATTTTTATCACATACATTAACATGGATATGATTAGGCATTCTTTGTTTTTCATAAACTACATTAGCCAAATAACCTAT
>JANITX010000210.1:24426583-24444361 GCA_027564395.1 Erythroxylum ulei | reverse complement strand
TTGTGATGATTGTGAACTTGCAAAGCACAAACGTGCTTCCTTTCCAATAAGCAACAATAAAACCTTTGTTCCTTTTTCTCTCATTAATAGAGACATTTGGGGACCTTCTACCATCCCAAATGTTTCGGTGCTAGGTGGTTTGTTTCATTTATTGATGATTGTACTCGATTCATATGGCTTTATCTCTTGAAAAATAAATCTGATGTTGGTACTATTTTTCCTAGTTTCTACAACATGATCCATACTCAGTTTGATGTCAAAATTAAGAGATTTTGGCAGACAATGCCAAGGACTATTTCAATCAAACCCTTTCCTCATTTTTCCAGAAAACAGGAATTATTCATGAGTCATCATGTGTTACTACCCCACATCAAAACGGGGTAGTTGAGAGAAAAAATGGACATTTCCTAGAGATCACTAGAGCATTGTTGTTTCATAAAAATGTTCCAAAACAATACTGGGGTGAATTATCAGAAAGCTAGAGAGTTATCAAAAAGCTTGACTTCTTGGGAAGCATTGAAGTTTTGTCTCTAACCATTCCCACCACATTCTAGGCAAAATTATCATCTGGTTTGTCTCAAATAGAATGGAGGTGGAGATTTTGAGCATGTCTGATCAAATGATGCACCTAAAGATCTCCTTTAAAATGGAGAATGTGATCTTCTTGCTCATTGTAGTCTATGCTAGCAACTTTACATTCCAAAGGAATGACTTATGGAACAATCTTAGGAGTTTGGGAATCAATGTAGATCTACCTTGGGTATATGTGGAGACTTCAATTCTACCTTGAATACAACAAAAGCTTAAGGAAAATGGTACCTGAAGAATTATTTAGAGGAGTTCTCTAATTGTGTTAAGCATTTGAGAGTCACAAATCTAAAATCAGAGGGGAAATTTCTTGTCTTAACAAACTGGTTTCTTGGAGGCTTGTAGTATGGGAGTTCATAGATGTTCTAAGCAATTCTGTTGTGTGCAGAAACTTAAAGCTATTAAGGAGGAGCTTAAGCTGCTTAGTAAATCCATGGGGATCAACTCTCAATCTAGAAAAAGGTTCTACAGTGGAAGTTGCTAGAACTAAATTGTATGAAGTTCAATAATTGCTAGTTTCTAATGCGAATGATGCATTAGCTATTGAGCAATGTAAAAAGGTTGTTAGAGAATTACCTGCAAGTTGTGAATAATCATTTTTTCCCTCCTTAAATAGAGATCCAGGATTGCCTGGCTAAAAGATGGTGATCAATGCATAAAATTCTTTTATGTTGTGTTGTCAAGGAAGAATAGAATCAAAATATGCTCTATTGCTTCTAATGATGGAATTGTCTTGAACGATCAAAACTCAATATTGACTGAAGCTTCTAACTTCTTTCCCAAGGAGTTGGTTATTGCTAAACCTTCTAATTCATCCATTTCTCTACAAAGCAACTTCATCTCTATGAAAATTCCTAAACAAACTGCATCCTACTTCATTGCTCCTATTGAAGATAAGGAAATTTGTTGATACAATCTTCATGTTAGATGGGTTGAAAGCTCTAGGGCCTGATGGTTTGAATGACTTTTTCTTTCAAAACTCTGGTAGGGATTAGGTACTTTAGAAGATAAAAGTAGAATAAAAATCTATTAAGCTCTTTGTAAGCAAGAATCTCACTTAAAGAAGGAATAATAGCCAATGGGAGAATCTCCACAAATGAAATGTTTGAATGAGTTGTATTATTATTGATATCTTTGCATCCTGTAATGCATCATATTTATAGACATATGAAATAACTAATTACCTAAAATGACTGACCCTCTAGCTAACAGAATAGAGAAATAGAAGCATATATGAAAATAAGATTCTCAACTAACCATTAAACATAACTGACTCCTACATCCTAGGACACGTAGAATAGACATAAAACAATTAAAACTGATCTACTGATTCACTCTTGCTTAGCACGTGGCTTTCTCCTGGAATACTTAATCAGGGGTTTATCACGTCTCCCTCCTTCGAAATGCACTTTGTCCTCAAGGTGGAAATCTGGAAATCGAGCAGCAAAGAGGTCATAGTCTTCCCTATTAGCATCTTCAAGAGGTCGACTTCTCCAAGCTACTAATAACTCCAAATCCTGTATAGAAGTCCAACGATGATCAAGCACACGTTCTGGTTGCAGTTGCAGTTCCCAATCAGCAGAAATGGGTAGTGGAGCTGGTGATGATGGTGGTAGAACAACATGAGCAGGGCGAAGCAAGGAAATATGGAAAATAGGATGAATCTGTGCATCTGGTGGAAGTTCCAGTTTATAAGCTACTGATAGAGATTTTTGTCTAAAGGGCTGAATGTGTAGCAAGACATAATCTCCAACATTAAAAGAAAGTTCCCTACGCTTCTTGTCTTGTTGATATTTCATACGTGCTTGAGTCTCAACAACATTATCTTTTAGCAGTTTCAGCATTGCATCGCTCATCAATAATTGGTCATCTAATTCTGCATTAGCAGTCTCACCCTTCACAAATGGATGTAGAGGTGGTGGGTCCCTGTCATAAACCACCTTGAAAGGTGTAGTGCCCATAGAAACATGAAAACCAGTGTTGTATCAATATTCAGCCCAGCATAAGTAGGAACTCCATTTTTTGGGCTATTTATGAGCAAACAACGTAAATAGGCCTGTAAGCATTGATTGACAACTTCTATTTTGCCATTGGTTTGAGGATGGTAGGAAGTATTCACTCGCAAACGAGTTTGACTGAGACGGAACAACTCTTTCCAAAAAGAAATTAGGAATATTGAATCATGGTCAAAAACTATTGAAAGAGGCATGCCATGGAGACGAACAACTTCCTTGCAAAAGATTCCAACCACTATTTTAGCTATATACGGATGAGAAAGTGCAAAAATGGGTTGTATTTACTCAAACGATCAACTACTACAAATATGGTGTCAACACCTTGAGATTTAGGCAGCCCAGTTACAAAATAAATGGAAATATCTTCCCAAATTTTTTCTGGAATGGGTAGTGGCTGTAAAAGACTAGCAGGTGCAAGAGTTTCATATTTGTTGCGCTGACAAGTCAAGCATTGTTGAACATGAAGCTTGACATCCTTCTTCATGTGAGGCCAATAAAACTGACCTGAAAGCCTTTTTAAAGTCTTCAAATTACCTCCACGTCCATCAATGGGGGTTTTGTGTGCTTCAACCAAAAGGGTTGCACGTAAGTTGGAATTAGAAGGGATTACCAACTTGCCTTTGTAAAAGAGCTTATTGGCTGACCATTGAAAATTGGATTGTGAGGATGAGTCATTCCATAGATCAGAGATGAGATTCTTGATATAATTATCTTGGAGATATGCTTCCTCCAAATCAGAATAATCTAAAGGTACAGGCATGATTAAATTAAAGAAATCAGCTTTTTGTGGCTTTCGGGAGAGTTCATCATCTGCTGCATTATCCTTCCCTGCTTTATATAATATAGTGAAATCAAAGGGTAGCAACTTCAAAATTAGACGCTGCTGAGAATTTGTAGAAATCTGCTGCTCAAGCAAGTGTTTAAGACTACTGTGATCAGTCTTGACATAAAAATGATGGCCAATTAACTAATGTTTCCACTTTTGGACAGCAAGCACAAGAACCAATAATTCACGAACATAAGCTGACTTGTAGCGATTAGAGTAATAGAGTTCCTTACTGAAATTGGAATGTGGAAGGAGCATTTTTGAGGCCAAATGGCATAACAGTAAATTCATAATGGCCTAAGTGTGTTCAAAATGCCGTTTTATGAATATCTTCAGGTTGAACTTGAATTTGATGGTAACGTAAGTGAAGATCAATCTTTAAGAAGTAGGCAGCACCGTGCAGTTCGTCGAACAACTCATCCACATTAGGTATAGGATACTTATCAAAAATAGTAATGTGATTGAGTTCCCAATAGTCAATATACATCCTCCATGAACCATCCTTCTTGACTAACAGCACAGGACTTGTGAACGGACTAGAGCTAGGCCGAATGAATCCTTTAGATAACAAGCAACTTGCCTCTCAATTTCATCCTTCTTAAGATAAGGATATCTATATGGCCGTATGTTTGGAGGTTGAGCATTAGGATGAAGATTGATGGCATGAGTATGACTATGGAGAGGTGGTAGAGAGGTGGCAAAGAGGTAGGTTCAGCGAATATATCTGAGAAATCTTGGATTAGGCTATCAATATCAGTGAGTTTCTGACGCAAACTCCCTGAAGACTCAGTTTGCTTAGTCATTACTCTCAGTTCTATATTAGAAGTTGAACTTCAAGGTACCCCTTGGAATTTGTACCTTTAGCTATTAACCCAGAAAATCATGAACATTTGCTGCCAATTTGCTTGCACGGTGTTTAAGGAAGCTAACTATTCAATTCCTAAAACCATGTCAACACCGACAAGAATGAATGGAATAAAATCACCCACGATTTTACCAAAAAAAAAAAAGAAATCAACTGAGTTGAGATTACTCAACTGAGCAACCATGTCAGAGAGTTGCAACAGAAGACAGGTCAGTGGTAGGATTCTGTGGGTTTTGTGGTTACTGTGGGTTTTGGGTGTTTTGTGGGTTTCGTTGATCGGAAGAAGATGAGCGGGTGTTCAACATCTTCAAACTTGCTCTGATACCAAATTTGTAGGGACTAGGTAATTTAGAAGATAAAAGCAGAATAAAAATCTATTAAGCTCTCTATAAGCAAGAATCTCACTTACAGAAGGAATAATAGCCAATGGGAGAATCTCCACAAATGAAATGTTTGAATGAGTTGTATTATTATTGATATCTCTACATCCTGTAATGCATCATATTTATAGACAAATGAAATAACTAATTGCCTAAAATGACTGACTCTCTAGCTATCAGAATAGAGAAATAGAAGCATATCTAAAAATAAGATTCTCAACTAACCAGTAAACGTAACCGACTCCTAGATCATAGGACACGTAGAACAGACATAAAACATCTAAAATTGATATGTTGATTCACTCTTGCTTAGCACGTGGCTTTCTCTTGGAATACGTAATCAGGGGGTTATCAAAATCATGGGATGTTGTTAGTGGAATGATTCTTGAAGCCACTTATGAATTCTTTAGATTTGGTAAGCTCTTGAAGGAGATTAACAAAACATTCATTTCTTGGATCCCCAAGCTGTCTAATCCTGCTTCATTTAATGACCATAAACCAATCTCCTACACTAATGTTCTCTATAAGTTCGTCTCTAAATTGATTGCTACAAGATTGAAGAAAGTTGTTAACACTTTCATTAGTCATAGCCAAGAAGCTTTCATTAAAGATAGACAAATTGGTGATAATATATTGCTTGTCCAGGAGCTCCTTAAAGGATACTCAAAAAGATGCACTCCTGCTAGTTACTCAATGAAGGTGGACTTTAATAAAGCTTTTAATAGCATCAACTGGGATTTCTTGTTTCACTAAATGAAGGTGTTTGGATTCCCTGGTTAATTTATAACCTGGATCAAGGAATGTGTTACAACTGCTTCATATTGTGCTCTGGTGAATAGTAGCCCCTCCAATCTTTTCAAAGGAGTTAGAGGGATAAGACAAGGAGATCCCTTATCTCCATATCTATTCATATTAAATAAGTAAGCATTATCTCTTATTATCAAGTATAATACTAATATGAATCCTAATTTCAAATTCCGTTCCAAATGTAGAAAGGGCTCCTTGTGCTGATGATCTACTCTTGTTTTGCAAAGCTCATCTAGCCTCTATCCAGATTCTAATGGATTCTCTTCAACTTTTCAAAGGACTCTCAGGTCTTGAACTGAATCTTAACAAGAGCTATTAATTGATATCTATAGCAGCCTCGAGTATGGAATCCTGCATTTCCAAAATTACAGGTATGAATACGAAGCTTCCTCCTTTGATGTATCTTGGTCTGCCTATTTCCACTAGAAGACTTAGATTTTCTGAATGCATTCTCTTGATTGAAAAGATTTAGAAAAGACTTTTCTCATGGGTTAGTAAATCTCGTTCTTATGATGGAAAGCTGCTATTAATCAAGTCAATACTCTCTTCCTTACACATCTATTGGAGTTCCCATATTTTGTTTCTAAAAGCTTATTAAATTGTTGGAAAGAATGTTTGGAAACTTTCTTTGGAGTCATCATGTTGGAGTGGAGGAACATGCTAAAGTTAAGTGGTCAGATATTTGTTCTCCTAAGGAACAAGGTGGGCTAGGAGTCAATGATATTAAGGCTACTAATATAGCATTGATTCTAAAAAGACTATGGCTGATCATTAAGGATAAAACCTCACTTTGGATGAGATGGTTGCATAGTTACTTCTTGAAAGGCAAAAGCATATGGAAGGTGCAAAAGAGTCACTCACGCTCGTGGTTTTCGACACAACTCTTGTAGCTTAGGGATCATGTTAAAGCTGATATCTTTTGCAAAGTAGGGAATGGTGAAAAAATTTCAATTTGGTATGATAATTGGATACGATATGGTCAGTTAATCAACAGAATGCACCCCTAGCAGCTAGATCCCTTGGTTCTTTGGATGATAGTGTCTCCATACTGATACAGAACCATAATTGGGCTCTTCCTCAAGATTTGCTAAGGTATAAACTTGATTAACTACCAGATACTCATAATTCTGACAGCTTCTTTTGGAAAGGGAAACAAATTGCTAAAATTTCCAGCTTGCAAATTAGGAATTTGCTGCAACCTCATGGCACTATAGTGTACTGGAACAACATTGTTTGGAATAAGTTTCTGATTCCTAAAACCTCATTTCTACTATGGCTTATAATCAAAACTAGACTTAGTACAATGGACAGGTTGCATTTCTTGGATGTGGATAGGAATTGTTTAGTACGCAAGGATTGTGATGAAACTTGAGACCACTTGTTTTTTGAGTGTTGCTATGCTTCTTGTGTTTGGAAAGAGATCAGAAGATGCTTCCAATGGGACCTCATAAGTAATTCTCTATTAGAAACCATCCAATGGTTAATGGATCAAAACCATTATGATACCTTGGGGATTTTTTTCATTGCTTTGGGGTCCTCTATACAAGGGATATGGAAGGAAAGGAACAATAGGAGATTTAAAAACAAGTTTGCAACTGAGAAGGAGACAACAACTGTGATCCTACAAAGTATCAAGGAGAACTTTTTCTTGAGATCTAAGTCGATCATTTCTGAGTAATTTTAGTTGCTAGCCTCTTGTTACTTGTATTTTTATTATTCTAGTAAGAAGATCTCCAATCTTCCTATTGATGTTTGGGATTTTCCCATTAGACTATTTGCAATCCTTATTATTGTTCTATAATATCATTCCCTTAATTTTTTTTAAAAAAATTCCATATTAAACTGACATGCATAGCTATCGTGATTTTAGTGATTTATGTTCTCACATGCATGCATAGTTTAATATTAGGAGTTAATGTAAATATATATTTCTTTGGGTTTGTGTAACTTGCAAATAATCTTGATGTTTAGAAGTTTCTAAACCTCAGAATATGCTATTTCAGACAATTCTTTCATGCTTCTGATGGTGGAACCATTGCATTGGATTGGCTGAACAATTCGGACGGTAAGCAAAAATATCTGGGTTTTGAAGAATCTATATCTCTCCTAGTTGCAAATAGGTAGGATTACAGAATGGTGCAAGGTGGGTTGAGATTGAGCGGAAACGATGCATTCCCATTTGTTGTCCCTCTCCTTATAGAAAGTGGATATTAAGTAGTAACTTCTTTATTCAATCATAAAATAAAATTAGTACTTTGATTGCACAAAGAATTTTTCATTAATTAAGATATATATATATAGTATATTCTACTTTTTGAAATCCGAATTACTTAGTCTTGACATTCGTGGTAATGATATGGAAATGCAATAAAGCAAAGGTCATGGCAATTTCATGTAGTCATCGCAAAATTGAGAGAAAGTATGAACTTTTCTTTTAGTTCTTTTGTTGACAGCTTGATGTATATGTCTATATGCTTTCTGCGTTTGTTTTCAATAGAAGGAGATTAATGATTTTATTCCCCATTAAAATTGCCACACATGAAATCATCTTTGTGCTATGCATGCATATTGTGATTGGTGCGTACTGAATTTTTTAGAAGAGCTCTGGTCGTGCTGGAAATGTTTGATAAACAAGAATGAAGGTTGAGTGATATATTGTTTAGAAGTTGATGATTTATCTGTAAATAATGGATCTTAGGGACCTTTTAAGGATTGTGCATATTATTTGAGCTTATTATCAACAAATTGGAAAACTGTTAAACACTTTTGTTTTATAAGACATTTCAATCTGAATTTGTTTGTTTTTGTGCATTGCTTGTTTTGCAATAAACTTTGAGCTGTTTGCTACTACCTTACAAGTTCTAGGAATCCACATCACTGTTAACTTCTCAATGTTCTCCATTCCACTTAAAGCAGAGCGTGTGTTCTATTTTGGAAGTTTTAAGAGTATCCTATTTGCTTACACATTTTCAGCACTTGTGATGACAAAAATATTACTAAAACAATATAAAGCTTCCTTTGCTTCTCTTTGTATGAACAAACATTCCATCTTCATTTCCAGATGAACATTTTTCTTTGTTTCTGTGTGCAAATGATTTCCTTAGTGATTAAACATTTGACTAAGGAAGATGAATCATTCTGTAGTTGCAAGTAAATCTTTGGATAAAAAGAATGCCATGTCTGAAGAGGACTCAACTCCTATCGTGGTAGTGATTCCTGGCTTAACAAGTGATTCTGCTTCTTCTGTAAGTTAAACATTTCATGTGTCTAGTTGCAAATGACAACGCCAATAGCCATGAAATATGATTTAGATTTTTGTATTAATTTTTTTCCATTTTGGAGTGAATTAAACATTTCCTTTTTCATTTCTTTTCTCCTTAAAATACAAGTGGAACAATCCATTCACACTTGGTTATCATTTTTTGTTATAGTATATAAAACATCTGACCTTCAATGTGGCAAAATGTGGATATAATGCTGTTGTAAGCAATCATCGAGGCTTGGGCGGTGTTTCACTAACTGTAAGTTGTTTGTTTGCTTGTATGCAAAATAGATAACTTTCACAGATTTGAGAATTTTAAATAGAGATAATGCGTTGATATTCATCCAGAAGTACATAAATTTGTTTTAGGATTTGACATTTTTGTAAATTTTTCTTTGCTCATACTTCACAGTCAATTGCTATGACTAATTGACAGCTTGTATGTGGACAGAATGTCCCTGACCTTTAATTGCTTGATGCTTCTTATTCATGTAAAATCTTTGTACTAATGAAATTTAATTGTTAAGCTTTGCCAATGATGGTTAAAACATTTTAAATGGTTATAGAAGCATTTGAAATTTTTCTTCCCAATAGCAAGCATGAAACAGTTAGGCTCCATTTTTTCTACTCAGGTTTCTGAAACAGAATCCCAGCTCAAATGTATACTATTCTTTATTGTTGCATACTGGGATAGCTAACAACCACTGACATGTAAGAGATGATTTTTACAGAAATTTTGCATTTTCAAAAATTTTGTTGTGTGAGATAGGATATAACTTCACCTGTTAACATGTGACGTCTAATAAAGCTTGTGCTAAGTTTTAGCTTAGCATGACTTACCCCAGGAAATTTAAATTTAGACTTACTTGGTTTCAAGAAATTTATCTTAAGTTTGCTAACTGGAAACATGCATGCAGAGCGTAAATGCTAACAGGGCCTGCATCTAGTCTTTCCCTTCTGATATATTTATTTGCTTGGTTATCAAACAAGATAGTGTTTTCATTCCTGAAAAGATATTGAACTTCTAAGAGCACTTCTGCCACAGTCTGATTGGGTTTACAATGCTGGATGGACTGAAGACATACGGGTTGTCATTGATTATCTCCATGATAAGTACCCCCGGGCTCCTCTATTTGTTGTTGGGACCAGCATTGGTGCCAATATACTGGTACTTTTATATGGTTTATTTGATGAGGCTGATGTTTACTTCAAGTCTGCCAACTGTTTTCATGATATATTATATCTTCCCTCTGTTCACATGCAATGTTGCAGAGCCTTTGTTGTGATTAGTTGCTAGGTGTGGAAATTTTCTACAGAGTTTTGCTCTTCATTTGATTTTAAGTTACAAAGAATGAATTCTGAGCAGGGATTAGTTTATGTTAAGAAATAAATTCTAAGAAAACAGGAAATATAGAAGAAACAATAAGAGAAGCACATATGCAGATACATACACAGAGTGATGAAATAGAAACACACATGTTTAATTTTGACTTGATCACTTAAAAGCATGACAAACCTACATGGACTATTTTTAGCTAAATGTATCTGATATTATGTTCTTTTAGATCAAATTATCCTTAGTTTCTAATAATTGCTAAAAGCATATTGTCGCTTCCTTTGCCTTCCAAAGATATTTAACATATATTCCAGTTGTTAAGAAAAGGTCCTCAAGTGAAACCCTCCCAAGAATTCTTGACATTGTTAAAGTACAAGACTTGTGACATGACTTAATGTGTAATCCTAAGCATGATTGACATAAACTATTTTATTGTAAGATGCTAGTTTTGCTCGAAAGAACCTTCATTTCCTCAAATATTATACTATAAACATGTAAAACAAAATGTTCTGTAACTGATTAGAAATATCAAATTATCATGAAAAAGTTGGTTAGATTGTGACATTTTAAATTCACACAATTTGCTGACACATCTGACTACTTCTTGCCTAGTTGTTTTCCACCATCTTTTTTCACGTAAGAAATATTTGATTTGCTTGGTGTAGTAATGACGAAGAATTGAAAATGCCTTCTGGCCATTCCAGCAAGTAACATCTTTGTTTCTTTAGCATGCCACTTCCCTGCGGACAAAAATTCTGTTCCAAAGAATCTTTTGGTTTGTTACCAAGATTCAGATCCAACCCCAAATGCTGATATGCTGATGCTTGTTTCCATGGTTTCATATGGATTATTTCTTTCAGGTAAAGTATCTTGGGGAGATTAGGGAGAGGACTCCTGTTGCAGGGGCTGTGGCAATTTGCAACCCTTGGGATCTTTTGGTTAGTATTTTACGTTATAACTTACAGGTCAAACATGATACGTCTCCTATCCAATGCCAAGACTTTTCTTGTAAAGAAAAATTCCTTCATTACCATCTTTCAAAAGCAAAAACATATTGTAACATATCACTGCAAGAATATTCATCATGATTCTGACGGACACTGGCTAGGGATTGTTCTTGAAATTATAACTTTCATTTTCAAAGCAAGCTCATCACTGTTACCTTTTCTTGAAAATTTCTCGCACCTAAATGCATTCATCTCCTTATTTCAGAAATGACTATGCTAGTATCCATGATCATATATTGGTGAAGTCAAATGGCCTTTAGTATGCTCATTGACTTCTATGCTTGTAGATTGGTGACAGGTTCATAACCCGCAAACTCATGCAGAGGTTATATGATAGAGCTCTTACAATTGGCCTTCAAGGCTATGCGCAGTTGTAAGTGCTTTGTAGACAGACTTAAATGATTCAGTCAAATGGTTATTAAATTTTATTCTTTGGATTTAGTGAATGCTGTAGCATTAGTATAGGTTTTTGTTTCTCAATGAGGAATTACAAGACTTGTTTGAGACCCCAATTTCATATAACGAGAGACCCAATTGCCTTTGCAGACACGAGCCTCGATATTCTCGACTTGCTAATTGGGAAGGTATTAAAAAGGTTAGTTTCTTCTCTATGCCACAACAAATTAGTTTACACGGAGAATGAAATATGAACAACAAATAAAGCAGTGGATGTTCAAGAACTTTTATACGCAGCTCTTATTTACGAGCAGGTGATACTCATAAATGATTTTTTTTTTCTTTTTGATACTCATAAATGATCTTAATAATGTAACCTCAGGATAATAGCTGGTCCATTGTGATTGGAACATCCAAGGTCTTTTAACAGTTTATATAGGATTTAGATCTTGTATTATATACTCCTATGTTGCAAATTCTGTTTTCTCTACTTACCTGGGGGAATGGTTGAAAGGAAAATGTAGCACGGTTCCTTTTGGGCATTGATATAACAACGTAAATGTTGTATTAATTGCATGGCTGACAACACTTTCTGATTTTGCTTGTCTTTTGCAAGTCACGTTCTATAAGAGATTTCGATAATCATGCAACCTGCCTTGTTGGAAAATTTGAGGTGCTCAATGTTACATATTTTAATTTATTTTCTTTTTCTTACTTTTATTTTATTTTCTAACTGGAAGAATTATTGGTTTCTCAGACTGTCGACACATACTACAGGCGCTGTAGCAGTTCATATTATGTAGGAAAAGTGTCTGTGCCACTCCTCTGCCTCAGTACTTTGGATGATCCAGTCTGTACAAAGGAAGCAATCCCTTGGGATGAATGCAGGTGGAGCTGCATTACCATTCTACTGAATGGCTCTATCAAATGTCCTTGGATAACCATTTTCTGGTGTTATTTGATGACCTAATTTTAGTGTGTAAACTGTGGATATTTACATGTGAACTATATGCTTTCTTTTCTTTTTATAGATCAAACCCGAATGTCGTGTTGGCTACGCTTAAACATGGAGGGCATCTGGCACTTTTTGAAGGGTTAACAGGATCCAGTTTATGGTACTTTGCTGTTCTTTTGCTAGTGGCTAAATTTATCATTGGGTTTAGAACTGTCATTTGAACACTGAATGCAATTCTAGCGGTATTGCTTGCAATTCTTGATGGGATTTAAATGCTCTCATTATCAATATTGAGATCGTTTGGAAAGATAAGATGGCTAAGTTTCTGTTCTTAAAATAGACTGCTGCTCATTTTCATTCTCTCTGTCTCCTGGTTTGCAGGTGGGTTAGGGCCTCTATTGAATTTCTTGGTGTCCTACACTCCAGTCCTTTCATTCACGTAAATAAGGTATGAACTTTATGATTGTTCAAACTAAAGTTTTATCAGTCAAGTATACTCTGTATGGATACAATGTGATTTAATTTAAAAAGTCTTCCGTCGTAACAGTACTAAAGAGTTTGATATTGCAGATCCAGGAAAGCGGACAACCCTCGACAATGGAATCCTCAATTGATCAGGGCCCATATCTAAATATTGCAGGAGATGGATTTGTTGCTGCAGTGGAATGTGACCAAAAAGGAGATGATATAGTCAAAGACCTCGTTAGAGATTCACGCAAGCTTCACAACGACATGCTATCAGATATAGAAAAAGAGGAGCATATTACAGAACACAACTACAGCATCACACGGACTTCACAAACTGATGAACAAGCATCAAACTTTCAGGAGATAACTGCTCCTCTCGAAAGATGCTTAAATCAGATTTCTCGACAAAATGGAATATCAATTAGGCTACTTGCTTTAATTGCTATTATAACAAGTTGGCCAATGGTGGAACCAATCTTTAGTTTTATTATAGGGAAGAAGCTTAAAAACGTCTTGGTCCCAGCTTTGCTAAGAAGATAATCCTCTTGATTGTGAAAATTGTTTGGCTTTCATATGTTTTTGAAACACAAATAATAATAATAGTAATAATTTATTGTGAACTGAAGCAAAACCTAAATGTAAAATTTTGATTCTTACTTTTTTTTTGTTGGGAAAAAAGGAAATAATTTCATTAACAAAAAATGGAATTATACCCCAAAATGAACTTAACGGGAGGCGCTTCAGCATGAGAGAAAAATTCAGTAGATATGCCTAACAATAGTCAATGATTATAATACTAGCAGGTTGGAGCAGCTACAATTTGGAACTAGTTCCATGGTTTGAACTGCTTTGGAAACAATCATTGAATCCAAAAGCTACAGTTTTTTCATGGCTAGCGATTAAAAGTAGACTTCGAACAAAAGATCGTTGTTTGGAGATTTTGATCCTATATGTGTCCTATGCAATTTCGTGAATAAGAGTCAGCAACTATAAGCAATTTAGAGCAAAATCATAGCAATGTTGCAGTTATCTAGATACACATTTGAGTGTCATGATCGTAGGGTGCACAAAGCATGGCTTCTCGAAGGGAGTACTTGCGAAGACAGCCTTCACGAATGTCATATATGCAATTTGGAGGGAACGGAATAGGAGACTCTACAAAGGAGTGGAAGAGGGCAAACACTAGTTAGCTGAACAGGTTATCAACTGCACTTGTGAAGCTATTATTGCTCACATCAACAAAGATATATTAGTTAATCGTAATGTTGTAATTTGTTCTTTGTGTGTATCCCTATGTTTAACATTACTTACGTTTTATAGAGTTGTTGCATTATGAACGAGTTTCATTGTAATGTCGTTGAATAGCTTTTGATAGTTTAATAAAATTCCTTTATTTTCCAAAAAAAATTTGGTGTTAGATTCTTCAGAAGTATAAGCTTCCCAGTTCCTTTGATGATTTTAGTAATAAGTGATTTAATTGGTTTGAACTTGGACTAAAAATCTTCTAGAATTTCTTTCTTTCCAAATAATCTGCACATATATTCCCATAGCTGTTATGTAAATCTATTTGGTAAACTTAGAAAGAGAACTTTGTGTTGAAAACCAGTGAATGACTCTAGAGAACGTGTAGCCTGGGACAAACCAGAGGCATTTTTGTTTAACTTATTCCCAAATTCTATTAGTAACAGTGCACATGAAAACAAGCGATCTCTTCTTTCTTCACGTGGAGAACAAAATGGATAGGATGTGTTGACATTAATGTACCTAATTCTATCTGCAATATTAAGTCTATTTTTAATTGTGAGCTGATAGCTTGTTGCTAACTACCAAATAATAAATTCTTAACTACCAAACTATGCAATAAATGGCGGGCTATAGTCGAACCATAGAGAGCTGGGTTGCAAATGCTGTAAACAAAAGAAAACAAAACATCCTGAAATGATGAAATCGAAACAACTAAGATGTAATGAACGTAAACAAAAAGACAAACACAAAGCAAATTTAGAAAAGACTAATAACAATGGTAAAGAAGTGGGTTGGAGATATTTTCGAGATTTTGGGATGTTCATTGATCTTGGAATCTAAATAAAAGGTACTCTCACCATGGTGTTAACCTATGGACTCGATTAAGCTCTTGAATCCTTAATTTCTTTAAAATAGGCAAAACTAATAAGCTCTAGAAATGCCCCAATCTCCACTATAACCTAGATTAGGCTCTCTAAGTTCAATAGTGAAGACGCATTAGGTACTAAGAAACAACTAACTTAGGCCACCTACTTATAAGCTCGAAAGGTGTAACCTAAAGTAATAAGCTCTAGAAATGCCCCAATCTCCATTATAACCTAGATTAGGCTCTCTAAGTTCAATAGTGAAGACACATTAGATATTAAGAAACAACTAACTTAGGCCACCTACTTATAAGCTCGAAAGGTGTAACCTAAACTAATAAGCTCTAGAAATGTCCCAATCTCTACTATAACCTAGATTAGGCTCTCTAAGTTCAATAGTCAAGACACATTAGGTACTAAGAAACAACTAACTTAGGCCACCTACTTATAAGCTCCAAAGGTGTAACCTAAAGATATGGGATCCGAGACTAGTTGATTAAGTATCCTGACAAATTCAACTATCCTCTTGCTACTTCTAGGAATCACTATGGACTATTACATATCACACACTCAACCCTAGCCTTCGAATTAGAAAGTTACCAAAAGGGTGATCAAGCTCATAAGCAACTCATAATTCATGACATTTATCGTAAATCCCAAACCAACATAGACCTACAAACACCAATTCAAGACAAGTGTTGATTGCAAAACCAATTCACTAGTTTTACGCTCAAAACCGCAAGTGTATGGGGTGTAACTTATAGTAAAGAACATATATCAATCCCTCAAAGATTGTGTTTAGACGCTACTTGATTAAGACTGCTTTGTTTAAGAACCAATTTTAATAAATATAAACTTGAAAATCAAACTAAATCAAACAACTAACAATGAACAAATGATAAAACAAAAGTGCAGAAACTTGGAATTTAAGATTTAACAATTAGAGATCAGTTTTTCCCTATCTTATCTCCCTCCTATCTTGTTAATTGAATTATGCCTCACCTAAGATGTCCTAATGTATTAACAACCCTCTCTCAAGGTGTAATTAGTTATCCTTAGCCAAATTAAATGGAAATGATTAAGTAGTCTCTCAATCTACAGTCCACCAATTCAACTAGTTATGAAATTATCCTATAGGTAATGAAAATTAGCAAAGATCTCTCTCTAACTAATCAATTAACTTGATGAATGTAGGTCTATGAGTGCCAATTCTCATTGTACAGCCTTACATAATTTACCTAACTCAATTTCTCAATATATTGCAAGGTATAATTTCAACATTCATCAAAAGCATCATTCATTCAAATCAATAAAGTAGGAGTTCAATAAGTAGTTCAAAAGTAATCTCTATAAATAACTCAGCCACTCATAATGTCATTAAAATCCCTAACATCCAAAAAATCATTAATAAAGATGCTAGAAGAGAAAAACAAAATAAGAAATAGATGAAGCAAGTTTCTCCTCTTCTTTGCCCAAATCTGGAGTTAGTGTGCTCTTTGCCCAATTTGAAATGGAAATCTTGATTCTCTACCTCTCTCTAGTTTTTAAATCTATTTTGTAGCTCAAGGAGGTAGGTTCTTATGACACGCCCTTCAGCCCTAGGGATTTGTGCCCTTATATAGTCACAAGAACCTAAAATTAAGTGAAATCTGTGTGTCTTTTCAGTTCAGGGATCCCATGATTGTGGGAATTAGCATCAATCCTACGATCATGGGTTCTTGTCTTACAACTCCTCCACTTCTCTTCTCCTCTGTTAGTTTCTAGCTCAATCACAAAGGTTATCACCCTTTATTCCTACATGAAAATGATCAATTCTTGCCTTAAATCAACATCAAACATAAAAGAACAACCATAAAGATCAAACTAAACAAAAACATACAAAATAAGTCCTAAACACAACAATAATAGCCTATTATACAAGAAACACATGCCAAACACTTAGAAAAACACACACTAATGCACAATTATCAACTTCCCTACACTTAAATCTTTGTTTGTCCTCAAGCAAAATCAAACACAACCAATCAATTCGATCACTTCAATTTCCCAAAAATCAAAACATGCAAAAATGTATCACTCAACTCATCTCCGAAAAAATGTAGCAAAAATCTCAAACTAATACATCAATTAAAACTCTACTAAGCTTGTGAATAGGTAGGCTAATAGGGTTTTGGGTTTTAAAATAAGGGTTATTTTCAAGAAATAAAAGGGTTAAGGCTCAGCGGGGTAGCAAGGGATAATAAAAGATAGGTCATTTAAGCCGAATGTTAACATAAAAAGGGCCTTAATAGTATGCATCCGATAGACTCAAACTGATTCAAAGCAAGTTTTGAAGGTAATAACCTAAGAAAGCATCACAAAAAAGAAGACTATAGAATCCTCATGTAACATCCCGTTTCCGTCGAACGGGTGCGAACTTCATTAGCAAAATGGGTTTTGCCCGCTCATGTTCACGTAGTTCCCATAAGGAACACATGCACATGAAGCGGTAGTCATTGCTCAGATTAAGTACTGTACATGCCTTTATGGCCTTCCTAGATAAATCAACTGATTACTGAACTGACTGATTGGGCAACTGCACTGCGCAAAACATACTGTTTTATGGCACTGAAACAAATTGATAGAAATTATGATTGGGTGATATTTGAGTTATTGGGTGACAGAGGACTAGCTATTGGAGTAATAATTGATGAGAGCCAAGTGTCCTGACATTTGTCACGACACTAGTGAATGCATTAAATGGCTTTGTCTTTATGCGTTCTGTT
>JANITX010000210.1:24356941-24367094 GCA_027564395.1 Erythroxylum ulei | reverse complement strand
AGGTTTTAACAAGGTTTTAATTGAATGGTTGTTTAATTAATTCCTTGGACTTAAGGGGTCCCTTAAGGTTGATCTTTTGGAAACTTAGTGGATTTTATCCCCGAAAATTTACTTCGAACCGTGATAGCCTGAGCACATTTTCAAGAGGATTTTCTATCATTCGATTAATCTTTGAATTTTTGTTAATTTCAAACTTCTAAAAAAATCCAAAAAGATACTTTTACAATTTTCTTTAGTTGTTTTCTTTAATTTTGATCAAAACGCAAAAACCCCTTTTTATCAGCTTTAATTGCATGTTTTCGACTTTAGGCTAGCTTTTAAACCATTTTTCGTCGGTTCCAAAAAGTGAGACGACCTGAGGTTCAGCTTAAACTACAATCTTGGAATTTATTGTTTTTGACCGATTTCTAAGGATCAATCCTAGATTGAACGATGAGTCGCGATCAGGGTTGAAAGCGAGAACTATTTATTAGTTAAGCTTCAGTTAAAAAACCTTAACCTAAACCAATATTTATAAATATCATGAATTTAGGTTAACTTACAGTTTTCATCTAATAATTTCTCATTTTCATAGTTATTTGAAAAGGAAATATAAGAGATAAAGCTATTTAGGTAAGTGTTTATATCTTATATTTTAAATTTTTGACTCCATTTTAAATGCTTATTATAGTAAAAGATAATTCTTCTTCAAGTGTGATAAAGCAAACACATGAACAGAGGGGGTGAATTGTGTGTGATTAAAAAAAATTCACCAGTTACTTTCAATTCCTATAAAGACAGAGGCCTATTAAAAATTAAAACAATAGGAGCCTGTCAAACGATAGTAACCTATTAAACGATAGGAGCCTGCTAAAATATGAGTCTTATTGAAACAATAAAAAGAAGGCGCCTGCTAAAATGAAAAGAATCGTTGGCAAATTGAAAAAAGGAACCTATTATAAAAGCAAAGGAGCCTCTTACTGAAATAAACGTACACAATATAATGCAGTAATATAAAAGATAAGGGGAGAGAGAGAAGAAGGACATAGTCGATTTATACTAATTCAACTTATAACCCAAGGTTATGTCCAGTTACTAAGTATTCAACTTGAGTGTCTTACTATAAAATCAAGTAGTAATTTGACGAGCCTCTCTAAGCTCACAAGTTAATATTTTTCAAGGTTCTTCAACCTTCCACACTAGTAGCATTTCACTAGCCTCTACAAGCTCTCAAATAAAAAAGAGGTTTACTCTATTGAGCTTCAGTAATCTTTCCCAATAGAATTTCGTTTTCTAACTCACAAGAGAATTTTTTGCAAAAATATCACTTTTAAGAATGTATATGCTTTTGATGAGTTTTGATAGTATAGCATCATAAGCTTTGGAATCGTTTCATTCTTGTTTATAGTTGCATTGGCTCTTCTTTAAATAGTCAGTTTCTTTAACTAGCCTTTACTTCATCTTGCATCTTTAGTCAACTGGATAGATTTAAATCTGAATAACTTCGATGACATCTTTTCCAAAAAATCTTCCAGTAATCACGAGGCTCATATAAATCCTTTGTAGGAGCCTTTCGGATAAACCATTTCTAATAATGTAAGTTCATAATGAAGGTTCCTGTAAGAAAGGAAGTGTATTTCTTATCATTTTATTTCCTTTTGAGAACAACACCATTAGTTACACAAGGAAATAAATCCAATTTGAATTTTGAAATATTATACAGTTATCATCAAAATCATTAATCATAATCCTCGAGCTAACAATCTCCCCACTTTTTGATGATGATAAGCAATAATAAATATATTTTTCAAAATTCAAACAAATAATAGATGATTTTGAAAAGATACCTATGACTTTTATATGTTCAGACATAATTAGATGGAGTTTATCCCTTAAGAAAGGAACCTATTGTTAATATATCACAGATTTTAATAAGTTCAACAACATAATCAAGTATATATAATCAAGGCAGCATTAAGAAATATGCATTTAGAAATATATCATCATATATGCAGAAATATGCAAAAAATATATCCACATAAACTCCCCCCCGTTGTCATTATAAAAAAAAAGTATAGGGAGGAACTGAAAAGAAAAAAATTAAATTGATATGATTTGTGAGAATTTTTCCTAAGGAGAACTTACAAATCCAAGACTTGGTTTTTGTATGCTATCAATTTGCTTGTGTATTTGATCCTGATTTGTGTAAATGCCCTTCAACAGATGTAAAATATCCATACTATTTATATCTTAAGGAGGGACAAGGGCTTGTTGCTCTATTTCTGGCATCCTTTCAGACTTCTGCTCTGAGGCAGAATCCAAGAAATTTGCTACTATTTCTGTTTTCTTCTCCACCCAAATGTTTTCTTTCAGCTTGTACCTGAACTGGGAGGGTAAAGAGGAATGAAACTTGCCAGGCTCAAACCATGCCAGATTGTCAAAGGGAACGCCAAAATATGTGAAGATCGTGATTAACAATATTCTATAAGGCAGATTTCCAGTAGTGTTCTTGTGGCTTCCCTTTTCCACCATAAACTTTAGAATCATTGTTGGAGATTCATTTTGTTTCCCTTCAATAGATTGTATATTACATAGTTATCCAAGAGAATACATCTTTCTACTGAGCTACTTATCGAAAAAATTGAAGTAACTGATATTGATGCAAGGCATCTAGGCGATAGGTCCAGATTTCTACACATAGGTCTCCCTTTATAGCATTCTCATTATGTATACATATGAAGTCCACAACCTTTCCCATATCAAGATCAGCAATGTTCCACTTATGGCAAAGAAGATCAGCCCTACCTATGGGAGATATATTCAAGATGTTCCTTAATATATCCTCTATTATCAAGATCTCATATTCCCGCAGCCAGGATATGATGGCTAGCTTTTCATCAGTTTCTTCTTTTCACATATGTGTATAAAAACATTCCAAATTAAAAAAATTATCCCATCCAATAGCAACAAAGAAAGTAGAGAGAGGAATACCAATATCATCGAACATGTGAGGAGGCACAATGCATCCAGCAACCACTTTTCTCTTCTTGTACCATATTTTATAGCGGGCTTCAACTTCCATTGATTGAAATGATTGTATTTGTGGTGAAAATTTTCCCTTCTTGTTGACCATGAGTTTCTTGGACCTTTTTGCTCTAAGGATTTCTTCAAACAAGTCTTGTTCTATAAATAGCTCATCTCTGACGATGGTTTCCTTAATGTTTTTTTAATAATAGGCTCTTTGCCTTTTCTTTTCTTTTTCCTTTTCATTTTTCTTGACTCATCTTTTTCTTTTTCTTCTGCTTCAACAGATTCTTTTTGTAGAGCTTGTGTTGCAAAAAATACTCTAGTATGTGGTCTTCTTTCCAATCGAGAAGGTTCTTCATCTGAACAAATGTCATTTATTGCCCAGTGCTCTTCAGGAACTCTTTTCTCTTTGGGACCAGGTTTAGGACTTCCAGAACTTTTTAGAGTAAGAATGGGTAGAGAGAGAATAGGTAAATGAAATCTCACATTTTTTTACTTTACGTCTTTTCTTCTTCTTCACTTTCTTCTTTCTTTTCTTTTCCTCTTCTTTTTCTTCTTCTTCTTCTTTTGAGTCAGAAGCATATTGTCTTACGATTGTTTCTTCTTTGTCATCTGAAGAGGAATCAGGATAATCTAAAGACAACATAGCAACAATCTCCTTTTCCTATCTTCTAAGGTCTCTTAATTGGGTATTTCTAAAGGTTGGATGTTTGAGGAAACAGAAACAGGTTCGATAGTGTTGAATGCAATAACAAGCCACTTGTTTTACACTAAAAATCGCAAGGATACCAGTCATCACTTGTAGTAAAAAGAGAATATCGTACCACAGAGATTGTGCTTAGGCACAACCTAATTCAGCTTTTGCTTTGTTTAAAAATCAAAATCAAATAATAAAAATTGAAAAAGAAACTAAATCAAACAAACTAGCAATGAACAAATAATGTAACAAAAGTGCAAAAACTTTGATTTCAAGATTAAATATTAAAGATCACTTTTTCCCTTTCTTGTCTCCCTCCTACCTTGTTGATCAAATTATGCCTCACCTAAGATGTCCTAATGTTTCAATCGCCCTCTCTCCAGATGTAATCAAATTTCCCTAGCCAAATTAAATGGAATTTACTATGCAATCTCTCAATCTACAAAATCAGTCCACCAATATAACTAGTTATGAAGCTATCATATGGGTAATCAACTAATTAGTCAAGATCTCTCTCTAACTAATCAATTAACTTAATAAATGTAGGTCTATACGGTGCCAACTCTCATTGTATAGCCCTACATAATTTACCCAACTCAATTTCTCAATATTGTAAGGCTTAAGCACAACATTTATCGAAAGCACTCATTCATTCAAAACAATAAAGTAGGAGTTCAACAAGTAGTTTAAAAATAATCTCTACAATAAATTCAGCCACTCATAATAAGAACAAGGTCAACCATATCCATATTCTCGAGAATACAAAACATACCAAAAAATAAAAATAAAACAACTACAATGGTAGCTTTCTTCCCGTTTTGTATCTGAAAATCTAGAAATTGGAAGCTTGATGGAAACTCTTAATTATCGGTCCTAATTCCCACCTTTTGCACCTTGAAGCTTATGAATTTTCGCGAATAGTCCCAAAATTTGTGAATTGTTGGTTGTTGAATATGTGTATGTGTTTTAGTACAAAAAAACCGAAAAATCCCTTAAAAACTTAAGTTTGGAAGTGTCCCTGTGTTTATCCCTACGTTGGCCACGATCACAGCCTATATAACACGATCTTGGCCATTGAGTAAGCTCTTTGTAATGATCGTGGGCTAATCCTAGTGTGCCTGTCCTAATCATGGCCTGCCTACCACGATCATGGACCAATCCTAATGGTTCTATCACGATCCTAGCCTGTCATGATCGTGGGCCTGTGTTATGGCCTGAGTTCCGTTTGAAACTCCTCCGTTCTTTTTTATTGACCCTAAAACCCTAGAGAACACAATAATTAACAAACTAACCGAATTCTAGCCTAAACACATACTAAATGATTGAATTAACAGCTAAACACATATCAACTATGCCTTAAAACATGATGCAATTTACACTTATCAACATCCCCATACTTAAACGTTTTCTTGTCCTCAAGAAAAAATCAAAAACAACCAATAAAATTTTATCACTTCATTTTCACAAAGATTAAAGCATGCAATCCCTCAAACTTTGGCCAACTTACATTTCAATACACACATCATGACTAATTTTCATTAGTTTATATAAGCAAACTCAACTTATCAAACCATCACTCAAACATAAATATAAACTCAAAATGGAGCTTCCTTATGAATTTCAATCATTTCTCTCATCAAAATGGACCTTCCTTATGAATTTCACTCATTTCTCTCAAGTGTTTGATGGCTAGTGTTTCGCTCAACCTTCTAGGAAACCACACTATCATAGGCTTGCTAGTACACCAATTCTCCTCCACAATGATTACGTGTTAGGATAGATCAAAAGGACTTTGTTTTGGGTTGTAATGTGGCTAAGGTTAAGGTGGGTCAAAAAGGTTTTAGGGGTTTACCATAAGCATTTATAAAGTATGAAGTGTACAAAGGGATGACAAAGGTAAACTTCTAAGATATGCAAATCGATATGACTAATACTCTACACTTATTGATGCTACTACATGTTATTCCTTTTTCTTTTCTTTCTTTTTCATTTTTTATCATTTGATTTTGTTCTTTTCTCTTTTTCTTTTTTTTATCATAATAAAGAAACAATGAAAAAAAAATGACAACTATATGCAATGTGCTCTAAGAGAAGAAGTAGCAAAATCTGCTCAGAGCATCTCAGAAATGAAAAAAAATTGTAGCCAAAAACAATTCCAAACTAAAGTATCAATTAACACTCTATTAACTTATGATTAGGCAAGCTAATGGGGATTGTGGGTTTTAGAATGGGGTGATTTCAAGACAAGACAGAAAGGCTCAATTCCTCATATAGGTGTTGAATGCAAAACACACCACTAGTCTTACGCTCAAAATCATAAGTATACGGGTCGTACTTGTAGTTGAAAGCAGATATCGATCCCTCGAGGATTGTACTTACACACCACTTAATTCTGGTTGTTCTTTGTTTAAGAAATCATTTGAATTAAATTTAAAAAGATAAGTCAAAAAAAGACAAACTGAAAGTAACAGGGAACAATGCAACCCAAACCAAAATTGTAAACTAAGATTTGGAGAAAATCAAGATTAAACATTAGGACTTATCATTATCCCTATTTGCTCCCCTCTAATTAATTGATTCAATTTATGCTTGGCTCAATATTTCCTAAAATTGTAGCTACCCTCTCCCAAGGTGTAATTAAAATGTCAAGCTATTACACATATCATAACTACTTTTCATTGGAGTACATAAGCTAACTCAATTTATGGTACCATCACTCATAGATAAGTTTAAATGCAAAATGAATCTTCCTCATGATTTCATTCATTTCTCTCAAGTGTTTGATGGTTAATGTTTCACTCAAGCTACCTATAGGAAACTACAGTACCATAAGCTTGCTAATACACCAGTTCTACTCTACAATGATTACATGCATAAATAAATCAAAAGGGCTTGTTTCAGTTTGTAATGTGGTAAGGGTTAAGGTGGGTCAAAAGAGGTAAAGGGTTTAACACAAGCATGCATAAAGTAATAAGTGAACAGAGCGATATAAAACACATTCTGAGATATACAAATGTAAATATACTACTACTCTGCACTTATTAATGCTAGCAAAACATTCTTCCCTTTTTTTCCTTTTTATTTTCTTTTCTTCTTCTTTTTATATAATTGAAAAAACAACAAATAAAATACCAACTAGATACAATCTGATTGAAAAGTAGAAGTATAACTCAACTCATCTTAGAACGATAAAAAATTGTACCAAAATCCACAAACTAATGAATCACTTAATACTTTACTAAGCATATGAATAGGTAGGCTAATAAGGTTTCAGGTTTTCAAATATGAGTTGTTTTCAAGAAACAAAAGGGTTAAGGCTTGACGGGGCTAACAAGGGATAATAACAAGGATAATCATTTAAGCCAAGGGTTATCACAAAAAGTGCCTTAATCATTTCTATTAAGCATGCATCCAGTAGACTCAAACTGATTTAAAGCAACCTTTGAAGGTAGTAACCTAAAGGGGTATCAAACACTCAAGGAAATAAGATGATTATAGATGGAGTCATATAAGCTCAATCCTCATATTATCCCAATTAAAAATTCACTTTGCATATTTACACTACCTCATTACTCAAGTGTCACATTTTGAGTAAGCTTATACAACCAACTACTTTTCATCTCTAAACATGATTCACTCTTTACTTAAGTAGCCTAATTCTAGTTCAAGCATACATTCAATCTTATTATAACTAGTCTGACAGAATCTCATGACAAAACATATAAAAAAATGATTCAAGTGTGGTTCCATTGCTTAACATAACACAACATCAAACAACCTAATATTCCTAAAATATGCATCCTAAACAGTAAATAAAACAAATTTAAACAATGCAATTGATAAGGAAAATGTCACCTCCCCACACTTGGATAACACATTGTCCTTAATGTGGCAAGGCAACCACAAAATGAAATCAAACATCAAACACAACATCAACCAAGCAAAAAAATGACACAACTAATAAAGTAAATAAAATAATATAAAAAGTGAAGGGTGAGAAGGCTTATGGAGATTTAATTGGTGAAGGCATAGGAGATGGGACTTCATTGTTCTTTTTCTAGAAGAACTTTAGGAACTTCTTCTTTATATACCGCTGCTCCTTGTGTACTTGTCGCACTTGGTTGCCGAGCTCATTGATTTGCAGCCATCTGATGAAGAATTTGTTGAAACTGATCAACACTGCTGTTGCTATTGATTCCTCTTTGATTGCTTCTTTTTTAGGCTCTAGTAGTGTCTGAGAGGTGGATGGTTGCAACGTGGCTACATTTTTACCCTTCTTGTTTATGATAGCAGTATTCGTCTAATCTATAGAGCTCCTAAATTTCAGAGCATCTTAAATACAATACATCAAACACATCATAATTAACAGTACACACAGTATCCACATCAAGATGATAAAACAAAGCCAAAGCAGTGACAATTTAAGCCAATCAAAATATGAGTTTTTTTTACTAACGCATCTATAGAGCTCTAAACTTTTAGAGCATCTTAAATACAATACATCAAACACATCATAATTAACAGTACACACAGTATCCACATCAAGATGATAAAATGAAGCCAAAGCAGTGACAATGTAAGCCATATCAAAATATGAGGTTTTCTTATTAATGCAACTCAAACTAGACCTAAAAATTTGATACGGGGTATTTATTTTAACTTTGCGATCCTTGCACTAAAGAAAGAAAAGTCCTCTAGTAGAACACCTATTGCTTTAAGTTTTATTAAAAAAAATTAAGCACGTAAATTTGTGAAGCAATAAGTGCTTTGTGCTACAAATTAAGGTGTTTGGTGCATTCCTAGAATCAAACGTGTTTTCACTCATAAGGCTTTTCCAATGGTCATCCACATAGAAGTCATTATGATCATCTAAAATTTTAGTGTTTGACAAGTCAAAAAGTGCATGAATGACTGTATAATCAAGCTCATAAACATCGCCACCTATTCTAAACCAAAAATGTATCCATTTTAGAATTATAACGTATAGCAGTAAAAAATTCATCAGTCATCATCGGTACATCATAATAAATTAATCGACCCCAACCAACATTTACATCTAATCATTCAATATGACGCTTCAAACCTAGAATTTCTAAAAATTCAAAATCAAAGTATCGGGGAGGTAATAATTCTCTATCCTTAAAGTCTCGAAATCATATACCTTCGTCTTCGGAAAAAAATTGGGAATAGGGAACAAAAATTTGCTACTATATCACTTTTACCTTCACCGGAGACTTGTTGATGCAATTGGTTGATGGGTTTTCGAGCGACAAGCTTCTTTGGAGCCATTGAAGAAGAAAAATCAGCAAAAATAAGCAAAAGAGAGAGTGAATACATTTTAGATAGAGAAGGAAATAAGAACTCACCAAATCCTTGTATTCTTGATGGTGTAATGTGAAATAAGTGTAAAAGAAGTAACTAATGATGAAAAAGATGAAGAAAATACCAAAGTTTGGGAGAAAAATGAAAGATTTTTGAAGCTAGGTGACACACTCATATTTTCTTATCTTTTTAGTACCTTAACACTTAGTATTTGTTCCCCTTTTTTTTATACAAAATGATTCACTTATCTTACTTTGTGCTCTACAGGTACTTTTGGACATGAAACAAAGAATATGAGTTAAACAAGGTAGAATTAGCACAAATAGAGTTCATATTTGGAACGAGGAGGTCAAAATACAAGAATGGTCGAAGTTGCAGAAATCCTAATCCTACGAGGATTGGGAATCCTAATTGCACCAAGAATCCTACTCTGACTAGGATTTACTATTTTAAGGATTTGTGTCGAAAAGTAAAATCGGTGAAGAAAAATATGGATGATGAGTAATCCTAATCCTACTAGGATTAAGAATCCTACATTGACTAGGAATACTAGTGACCGCGTGTCATAACGCTAATCAAAATTAAAATAACTAGACTACTACTGTAGAGTGGCGAGTCTAGGTTGATCCCACAGAGAGTGCGTGTAAAGTTTATGAAATGAAATTAAACGGTGCTTAGAAAAAGGGGGGTTTTGGATTTTTAAAAAGAAGAAAATAAAATAAAACTATCCAATAAAAACAAATTAAAGAAAACATGTAATAAAATGAAAAATGTGGGGAATTTGGTAGGGACCCGGTTCTTTGGTTCAATCTCGGCCTAAACCCTCATTAAGCATATTTTATTAATTTGTTGTTCTTTAACCTCTCATTGAAACTATTAATCGTGGGTCAAAATTTAACCCGAGTTTTCCCTTAGGTTTTGTTTAATCAAGATACGATCATTAATTAAACCTAATCACCTAATAACCTACGATACGATCTCTAGATTTAATTAGGCAGTAGCATTATGAATTAGGAAAACCGATTAATCAAGGCAACAATTACATACGATACGTCATTTAACCTAGGTCATGTTATCCCTAATGATTACGAATCATTAGTCGCTACACATGAATTTCAACATAACAAT
>JANITX010000210.1:23568329-23586718 GCA_027564395.1 Erythroxylum ulei | reverse complement strand
TTAATCTTTTTGATGAAATATGACTAGTGAGCTTTGTTATCTTATTTTGTGTTGTGTTTGGCGAATTTTTTTTTAAAATTGTATATTTTGATGTTTAAAAGTTTAAGTTTATAATTAGATAAATAAATAATTAAATAATATGTTTAAAAATTATCTTATATATATAATGTATAAATTAAAAATTTATATATTTATTAATCACCGGTTCAACCACGGTTGAATTTTGATTGAACCATTAACTCTTGAATCAGTTGTTTCTTCGGTTCAATCACCGGCACGATTTTTAAAACATTTATCTTTACAAATTATCTGGTTTCATAATCCGTTTTATGATAGCAAAATATAATTCATGTCAGGAAACAGTTTTGTGGCCATTATACCCTGTTTATTTTTGGGCTTAATAAAACCACACCTTGTGGCTGTGATTGCTATGCGAGTCTCAATCTGTGGGCATTAATTAGGCCTAAACCAACCAGATGAACGGCGAGGGAGTTTAATTTTAGAAATGATTCTGTAGTTTACGTGGTAGAATATTGTGTAGGGATCTATAAATGGAAGTGGAGTTTAGGTGGATCAATAAAATATTGGGTAGGTATTTTCGGATTGTTGATGATGGTCTTATTAGTTTTGCCTGAACATAACGTATATAGATAAGTTATGTTGGAATTAATATACAGCATATGGTAAAATGTCTCCACTAAAGCATATTGAAGTTAAAAAAAGCCCAATATGATTAATTAGATATTTTACAGGGCTTCATTTACTATGCTTGAGTTGTGATAATCTATCTTGATATTCCAAGTTGTCGTACATTTCAAATCTTCTTTTTCGTAATCTTGAACAGTCAAAAGGAAGGAAAAAGAAAGAAAGAGAAGTTTGTTCCATACTCAACTAAAAGAAAGAGAAGTTTGTTCCGTACTCAACTACATGGTAAGACTTTTGTTTTGGCTAAGCGTCCTTTTCCCAATTTGCGATCAAAATCAAGATGCTCAATTCTACCAAAAAACATGGGGTTTGTTTCAGACACAAAGCACACACTAGCTACCCAAAAAGATTGAAATTCATCAAATGATTTTGCACTAAGACCTTTCCCTTCCTTCTTCGGTTCACCTATGTACACGTGCCCTTCCGCACGCCGAAATCTATATCAAATCTTGAAACACCAAAAACGTGTCTAAATATTTGATTCGCCGCTCTAAATTCCATTTTGTGTTCATATTAGCATATCCATTTTGTGTCCATGTCGCAATGCACCTCACTTCATTTCCTTCCACCTAATTGGAGAATAACCGCCCCACAATTGCATACAATTATCACCTTATTACAATTGCATTATGCAGTGATATTTGTATCATAAAATTATTTACTAGAAACAAATCATTTAATATCAAGAGGAAAAATCCATCAAGTCTCTTCATTAACTAAAAAAGAAACAAAAACCGAAGCAAAGAAGTAAAAAAAGGAGAAAATACGAGCTCAAGGCGCACGTGGGCCTAACCCGTGACCTAAAAGAAGATCAGGTCAGAGATCTCTTAAGACGATAAGCATGCGGTATGACGTAGGCACATGGAACAGCATGAGGATGCGTGCCAAAAACGGAGTATACCTCAACCAGCTGCTTCCTAAATAACAACCGTACTAGGACGCGTGGTTTATTTGCTCTTATTTATTGAGGAAAACGGTGAATTGAGTTGGCATGTTAAGCCATGCGTTTGGTTACCAAACAATATCTGGGGAACTCCGAATGCGAAAGCTACCGCAATTAATCAATGAACTCCTTGATATTCTAGAACCCCTACACTTGGGACATGGGAATTACTTCGCATGATATTTTTGCCTCACATTTTTTTGACAAAATACTCACCAGCAGACCGATAATCCTGCTACTCAAAGTAAAATTTTTCGCCAAGTTAATACTCAGCTTCGTGGTTTCAACTAACACGCATAAGCTACTTTGAGAAAGGAATAATCTACGCCTTCTCAAGTTCAAACATAGAATAAATGGTTCAACTTAATGCTAATTTAGGAAGATATCTTCACACTCAATATTTTGGATATGATTTCATCACCAAAGAGCAATAATTTAGACAATTCAAAGAAGCATTCCAAAAAATGGAGGTAGATATGTAGATAGAATAGTCAAAGACTACTTGTGGAGCTTATTCCACAACCTTTTTAGTTACCCAACTCATTTATTTAACCCTAACTTATTCTAAAGCAGCTGATTATGAAACGGTGTTTAAAAATGAATTATTCTCTTTACACTGATCTCTTTATGAAGATTTTGTGTATCAAAAAGTCTTAAAACGTAGATCTTGTTTGAGATCTCAATTATAATGGGAAGGAGACGTATGTCTCAACTGGCATGACTAGAATCTAAGTTACCATGAATCCGTATTTATCTTTGCTTTCTGACCAATTAATGGTATCAGAGTCACAGGTGTTTATTGACTATAACTACAGTATTCTTAATGAAATTGAGTAAGAAGATTTTAACCCATATAATAAGTGAATCTTTATCTAGTAATTATGTTCATTTTTCTTCTACTTTATCTATAGCTAATCTTCCTTCAAATGTCAAAAGAACTTTGCTCAATAGAATAGAGAACTTAATTGAAATTACTCATCTTCCTCAAGAAAGTCGTATCCATGATACTTCTTTACCTTTGTTAAGTCCGTACAATATATATTCTTGTAATCATTCTTAGACTAGAAGTATTAGTACTATTCTCGGTACCAATCGCTATAAAGTAAAAGAGATCATTCAAAGTTCCCGTTTGGAATGGTATGGTTTTAAAACAACTTCTACAGATCAATATGTCAAATTGGAAATCCCCAAATAACTCATTTCCCTCTAGAAAGATCAAAATCATACTCATCTCCATGTTGGTACTATTAAACTTGTTCTTACTCTCTTACTCTCCATTAGAGAAAAGGAATTCTAGCTACTGCTTGCATCACTCTTCTTGACAATGCCTACACAACCTACCAAAATGCTTTGATTGATACTCTATTAACCACTCCCAAACATAGAAGTGTCATCCTTACAATTATTATTGATTTCAACATCAGACTAGATGATCTCACTTTGTTTGAAAGATTATAAGTGCAAATTTAGGTTACTGGCGCTGAACAAGGTCCTACAACATTTATGGCCACCTTACACCATCAATTGATTTATTTTTTTACAAAATCATGTTGTAGATCTCAACTTTCCAAACTCAACTTCTGATGTTTTGTACATGGTAGCAGATTGAGCTCATGATCAAACCACCATAATCCAACTCCCAAAACAATTATCACCAATGGAGTTTGAAAAGTTAATGCCCACAGAATGGACCATCAGTTACTAGAAGGTGTTCCATGCTCTCTACAGGCACTCCATCCATACTATTACTCCACCAATTCTCAGAACATTGAGAAGTGGATCTATTAAATCCATCTACACCAGCTCTAATGAAGAACAAATTGGATCATCTGGCATATTTGGTTCAATTTTAATGTTGCAACCAATTTTATTACACAAAGAAGGAGCAAGTAAACCTCTAATCCACAACTTAAAATTTGATGGCCAACTAGTATATATTAGCCATCATCAAGGACATTTTATATAGGATGTTGAACCTTCTATATATGAACCAGATTGTGAGATATGTCCTAATATTGACTGTGATGAAATAGAAAGCCGGGATAAAGCCTATGTGAGAAAAAGGCAGGCAAATCTCTGACAAAAAATCCAAAGAAATTCAACCTTCACAACAATTTCATCCTAAGAGTGATGATCATGACCTAGATACAAGACCATGGGTTGGGCTTAAAAACCCATAACCTAGACCAAAAAGCATTCATAAGCTCCTTAAAGATGTGGGCAAGGAACATTTTTTCCTTCAAGATCCAATTCATAAAGACGAGCCTATTATTCCTTCTATTCCTGTTGTTACTCCATCTCTTATTTCATGTATGATGATGAGACCTTATAAAGACAAATTCTCTCCTCTATAAATTTTTTTCTCAACAATGGCAACGGACATTTATAAAATTATCACACATATATTTTCATTTTCAATTTCATACATCAAATTGCATTGAAATGTAATTGGTAGTAATTAGTACAGAAATCAGAATGTAGACTTTTCTTACATCATAATAAAGTGTTATAAGTGCATTACAATTTACAAAATTTTCAACAAAGTTTTCGCTATTTTTATGATATTTATCCCCTGCAAATCAAAAAAATTTTCTCAAAGACAACAATTCATGGAAACAGAAATTTATAAAATTATCATTATCCATAATACACACATATTTTCATTCTAAATTTCATACATCAAATTAATTGAAATGTAATTGGTAGTAATTAGTACAAAAATCAAAATATAAGTGTAAAATCAGAATATAGACTTTTCCTACATCAGAATAAAGTGTTATAAGTGAACTACAATTTAAAAAAATTTCAACAGAGTTTTCTTTATTTTTATGATATTTACCCCTTGTTAAGCAAAAGAAAATTCTCAACAACACAACCATTCATGGCAATAGAAATTTATAAAATTATCATTCTCTATAATACACATATATTTTCATTCTAAATTTCATATATCAAATTACATTGAAATCTAATTGGTAGTAAATAGTACAAGAATCAGAATATAAGTGTAAAGTTTAGATACTTACAAGTTTCTCTGCATGCTTCTGATGGGTAATAGATCCTCTAGTGTGTATGGGTAGACTCTCTCCCTCTGGTCCTCCCCATCTGCCTGTAGAATTGAGCTCTAGAATGGAGATTGCCTCAGGGTCTTGTCCAGTACTGCTGCCAACGACTCCATATTCTTTAGAGACCAATCCACCAGTGAGGGTCTTATTTTTGCTAAAGAATTTGAAATTGAACCCATCTAGTATTGGATACTTACGAGGGTGAATAGACTTCACTATAGTATCAATTTCATTCATGATGATAGCACTGCTTAGGAGTTTAGCTTCCTAGGATGAAATAGTGTTTTGCAAAATTTGCTTAAGGAAGGTTTTAGAGGATTGAGCCTCTAATGGTTTGTTCATCAGCTTACTGAAATAATCATAGGCTCCTTGCATTAGTAATGTTTAAGAGTCAAGTTGGACATTTTTATATTTAAGGGAAATGATTTTATTTCTTGCTTTCCTTGAAACATTGGCTTTTTGATAAATTGAAGTGTTTTGTCACTGTTTCTTAGCCAATCAGCCTTTGCTCTTTGTTTCATGAGAGAGTAATCATAGAGAAGTGCTTCAGAAAAGTTGTGTAATGCTTCTCTTTCTCTTAACTGCAGAATCTGGAATTAGGGTTGAGATACAAAATTTGCTGGGTATTCTCCAAGTCGCTCTTGGCTGTGTTGACTAGGATGTGTTAGGAAAGGAGGTGTCAATCACGCAACGGCAACAAACCAGAACCAATAAATCTTTCCCTGTGTGAACAACCACAACTAATCCAAAAAAAATAGCAGCCAACAACTCACCAATGTGCACAAAATTAAGCAGCAATAAATAAATAACACAAGCAATTTTTACGTGGAAAACCTCCCTCAATGTGAGAAAGGAAAAACCACGGGACCTGGTCCAGTAAAGAAAAACTCCACTATCATCAATCAAGTTACAAAGAGTTTTTCATCTCTAGATATAACTAGAGTCACCACTCAACTCAAAATATAACAATAATCATCAACAAGATAAAAAATCAAAGAGTTGAAAACAATATCACCCTTAAAATCACAGCAACTTCGACTGAAGATCAGGGCACCTTGGAGACCTCCAAATCCAATCTTCATCGTTCAGAATGAAGAACAACGAGAGAGGAACCTCTGGTTAAAATTTTAGGTCGATCCGACAAGAAATCACCTTGCGATTGGAAGTTGGAAGATTACTGTGCAAAGTTGGAGAAAAAACGAAAATTTTCTTCTTTCTCTCTCTCTTCCCTCTCTCTTCTCTTCCGGCTGAAAACTCTCTTCTATTTTTGTCTTTAGGGTTTAAAACACCCTTTTATATGTTAGGCTTTGGGCTCCACTTAGGAGTGACCCAAAACCCAACAGGATGTGTGTGTTGCCAATGTTTTCTTTAAGGAGTTTCTTCATCTCTTGTCTAATAAGGTGTAGCTTCTTTGCAAGAATATACTGTTTGTTGCCTTTGATGTTGGAATCTAGAGTTATACTAATTCCTTTATCAAAACCTGCTAATCCCAACAGGGAGTCATTTAACCTAAAGGGGATATTGAATTTAACTGCTTTTGTAGAGGTTAAAATGGGTGTATGATTCGATAGTGAACTATTTGAGTACTTGGAAAAGCAATTTGGGAAGATAGATATCCACCTCTAGTTGGCAACACTTTTGTCCAACTTCTTGATCAGATGAGAACCAATTTGCTTATTGTTTCAAGTGTTGAAAGAGCCCCCTAATAAAATATCAGTGAGTTGTACATCATCCAGTCCTTGGCTAAGTTCATTACAAGGGTTATAGATAGCTGTTAAGCCTTCTACCTCTTCCAATTTCATAATGGAGTTAAAGTCACCTGATAACATCCATGGTATACTTGATTGAATTAGCTAAAACGTTGATCTGGTTCCATAAGAAACTTCTCTTATATGCATTATTGTGTGCATATATGAAAGAAACGTATAGTTGCTGGTTTAGAGACACCACATAGACTTCTAGGTGAATTATTTGGTTAGAAAAGAAAGTTGAGCTAACTGTCATTGCAATTATGATTTGTTATGATCTGTCACTGAGCTGGAAGATAACTTAACATCATGCAATAGTCCATTATCATCCTAGTTTCCACAATACCAGCAAGGGTCACTCTATTTTGTAAAATAGTATCTTTGATCATTAGTTTCTTGTTGGGGGCATTGGCCCCTCTTACATTCCGTGTCAGAATATTCATTTGGCAGCCTCCCCCAGGGAGAGTTTCTTCTTTATGTTAGATCTTCTTCGAACTACAGTTTCAAACTCTTGTCCATTTGTTCACAAGGAATTTCATTTACCCTGTCTATGGCTTTATGCTTCTGCTGACCTAGTGTTTCGCTTGAATTTACCAGTATAGTATCTGTTGAATTCTTTAAAGACATGTTTGAATCATCCTCCTATTCTTTGCCTGTTGTATTTCCTCACGCACCTTATCTAGAACAGTAGTAGCAGTAGCAGGAGTGTTCATTGTATTTTGTACATTATGTTCACAGCTCATGTCTACATGTTGTTCTCTACTCATTTCTCGCTCACATTGTTCCAGTCACAAAGTTAAATCAATGTTTCACTCGGTCTGTCGCTCGGTGTTTCACTCCATTCGCTCCGTTCGCACCAGTCTCGTTCTATGTTTCTCGCTCGGTTTTTGTTCTGAATTTTTTTCAATAAACAAACACTTAATAAACTAAAAATCATTACACTTTATTAATCTAGTTAATTGATAGGAATTTTACATGTTAAATTAATAAAAATTATTATTATAACAGTAATTTAGTTAATATCAACAAATTACACTAAAATTGTATTTATATAAGCAAATACAAATATATTACTATTCAACAATTTAATTTCAAAATTTCTATATATACTAAAGATGATATTTATGAGATGAAAATTTTACGAAAAACATGCTACAATAGTCAAATTGTAAGATACAATGATATTATAAATTTGGAGTTATTATCAATCAATTTGAAAGAAACTAGTAATTAATTAACCAGGTCAATAGTATATAAATTATTAAATAATAAAGTTATAGATTATTCAAATATTAATTTATAGAAATTTTATCATATATTACTAATATATAATGCTTGGGCAACCAAATATAAAGAATGAACAATCTAAGATAATTGACCTCTGGCCGTGATGATATACTAATAATAGTTTTTGTTAAAATCAAGAGCTAATATTTCATCATTGACCCTCGGCAGTGACGCAAGAACATGGCCGTAGCATAAGGGCTTCATAATGACCAAAGAGCAGATACATGACCAGACAACACAAAAACTTGGGGACTGCTAGAATGTTTACAGCTTAATTATTTACACAAAGAATAAAGCCAGCAGCACTACAAGGACTCAAACTAAAGATAATACATCTAGTGGATATGATAGAGAGGGCCAAGAAAAAAATTGATTCAAGACTGCAAAGACACTATCCTGATCCTTTCAAACTATTACAAGAACACTCCTGTTGACTGATCTCCCAGCTAAAACGGTAAGCTCAAAAATCCCACGAAATTCATTACACATGCCCGCATGGCCAGACGGGGCAATTTCATTTCATTTCCCACCAGATAACCATAAGTTTCTAGTCAAAAGCAGCTTCCTCTAAAACCAGGAAGAAGGCAATCAAATAATTTTGCACAGCACTGATACAGCTATTCATGAAATAAACGGAACCAAACTACCCCATCATTCATTGGTGTGGCTCCTCAGGGGTGCTGTAGCTTCTACTTTCAGTAGCGGTTGAGTTTGCAAGGGCATCTGCTGCAATTTCCCAACTCCCACTTCTCCTTCCCCAACTCAATTGTCTAGTCTCCGATCGTCGATGATCTGAACTCAAGACTGACTCTACCTCTGAAGTGTTATGAGGAGGCCCATTACTCCCTCTGCTACGTATGTCCTCCACAATTTCTTCAACATTGTGACGAAGGGAGATTTTCAGTAGATCTTCACCAATATCAAGATCATCTTCAACCTTAGCACGCCGATCTCCACCTAAATCTTCAACTTCTGTTTCCCGAGCAACAGGCGCAGGCGGTCTTGGTACCTCCTCTTGCACAAAAGCCCGGAAGTTGTTCTTTGAAGGCTTAACTTTTGAGCAGAATACTTCAAGAAAGTTATTCACACAACCCAAGTTGTAAACATTGATCCTATTGTCAGCTCTATACCGGAAATTTTCATACGTTGTCTGTATAAACAAGGTAAATTCAGTAGATGCACTGACAAATTTGGTTGGTACGATGACATAATGGATGGAAATGAATGATAGGCCAAGCATGTAAAAGGGGTGCACCATTACATGTGCATGGGATTTGAATAAACTCGAGACAATTTCTAAGAGAGAAACTTCTGTTTTAAATTGCTTCAGGTTTCCAGAGGAACAAATAGACTCCCCAATATATACTCAATTAGACAACAATTTTTCGTAGCATGTCATTTGCAGTCCTTCCAGAAAATTGTGAAGATTCAATTTCCTATGAGTATGGTTGTTCCAAAATGCTATCCTAATTTTATCAAGCATATTGAATTTAAAGCCTTAATTAATTGGACAGGCAATTCATCCACATTGCACATTAGGATGTAATTAATCTACAATTGAGCTGTTATTCGTCAAAACCCCAAGATTAAAACATGAATGCAGAATTTAGATCAGAGTTCAATCCTTTAACACTTTTGTATCTCAATTCCTAATGGACACTATTTCATACATTTCATCTAATTGAAACAAATTATCTGACCTGGTTTGTGCCTATGAGATACAAATGAAAGCCAGTAAGTCCGCCAACAAACCACAGAGCAATGAAGCAATAGGCCATTAGTATGACAGATGCAGGGGATTCTTTCATGGCTTTCCATACTGTGCCGTGATAATCATCCATCAAAACCTTGATGTACACTGCTGACATTGCAAATACATAGATGCAAAGAACAGTTGACGAAAAAACAAACATAAAGAAGTACCGGTAGTTGCGCTGCACATACAAAGAGTAAAATAATTACAAAATAACAGAACATAAAAAAGTTGATGTGACAAGTCAGGACATAGTTAACAATGACATCGAATAAACAGGTGTAATCGAAACCCATTAAACAGCATACCAGTCCAATGCATTGGCCAACCCAAGGGCAATGATGATCAAATCGTTCCACACAGTTGTTACAAATAGAGCAATGAGAGCAGCGAGGAGGGCGATACAGCATGCATGTGTCACAGTACTTCACCCGAACAGGAATGCCGTTAACAATAACTTCTTTTGTCCGAGGGAACTGGAGGCTTGGAGTTTGTCTTACCCCAACCTCAGCTGACACAGAGGAATCATATCTGAACTCTTCCTCAGGTGGGTGTGAATTCCGTGGAATAATGCCAGGGTCCCTAGCTGATGTACAAAAAAGGAAAACTAACGCCTGCAAAAATCAACTACAAGATCAAAAGAACTGCAAAAGTTACTAGTACGTAGGAAAAAGATCAAAATCTTACGCAAATCACCACTTTGCGTAGAGAAACAATTACCAGTATTTCAAGAGATTTGTAGATTTCAGGATCTGGTGGGACATACACCCAAAAATTTTCATTTCAAATGTATAGCACTAAGCAATTAGTTCTTAAAACCCAAAACTAGCAAACAATCTACAATTAGCAGATAGTATATTCTAATATTAAGAAACTAGGATGATCATGTACTTTACAAAAATCAGCTTGATGTAAAGAAAGAAATAATGCCATCATGGAATACATAACATGAAAGTTACATTAGTTGATGGAAATTAAATTTTTTAAGGCATCAAAAAGATAAAAGTGATAAAGGTGAGAAAAAGGATAAGTTAGGTAAAATCACCATTCACAATGCAGTTAAACTGTTACCAATTTGCATGGCAAAACAAACACTTGTAATGTTCATGGACCAATATTATACTTTGACAGCAACTCATGTCCTCTTGAGAATAATGTCATCTGAAGTAAGTGATAATTAAATATTAATCATATACTTTGTGTTGTTCATACAACTTACGACATTTCCTTGAGCCTCCAACGGAAGTGGCTCCAAAAATATTAAAAGGAGAAACACACACATCTATAGTGATGGAACTGTACCACAACCAATAAAAGGAAGGCATTGTTTAGACAAAGCATTCCTCTGCACAACAGCCTCACCTCCAACACTGGCAAAGAAAGGCCAAAGACAACCTATTCAATTTTCAATAATACATAGAAAATCATATCTTGGGTTGGACTTCACAAGTCAATAATTTCTACCAATTAGAAAATCCTAAAGATCAAAAGATCCTTGAGAATAGGTATCCACTGCCGACATAATAAAATGGAAAGTCTAGAAAGTTACAGAGAAACTACTAATGCTGAAAAGGTACACGTGCTAAAGCAAATGATGCTGTATTCTGTCAAGCATCAAGAGAAATGCAGACTTACACAGATAGTAAAGAAAACTGCAACCAATAGGATTGAATAGCCTGCATTATACGGTGAGAATTTATGGCGCAGATGCCTTGCAACAAATACACAAAAGATTACAACTGGAGCAATGATCAGCAACAAGGTGACAATCAATGATCTGGCATCGGGGCCAAATATCAACCTCCCACCAACTACGAATTTCTGTAAATGATAGACCAAAAAGAACAAAATTAATATACATAAGCTAGTCAAACAATAGAAGGGTAAAGAACTATTAGTTTAAAGAGACAATAAGACCAATCACAAAATACCATTAGTGAAATTCTGGTAATCAAGTATCCATAATAGCAACAGCAGTTTCAATCTTTTGATAAATGGAAAAAACATATCATTTCTACAGTATACACTCCAGTATGATATTTTGTAATTAAAAACAAACAATCATTTTGCAGGCACACAAATTTTATTTACCTCAAGCACCTCTATTATGAATGAATTAAAGTCGCCAAAAATAACATAGACAATTATATAAATCAAAAGAAACTCCAGAAAACAAGTAGCGATAATTTTTCAGAATAGAAACCAATTGCAAGCAAAAGAAGTTCTTAGATTCAAGTGAGCATAGATTACCACACAAATGGAACTCAAAATCAAGCCATGATAAGAATTCTAACAGATTTAAATATGGCTTCATGGTCTGTACTGTATCTCAAGGAATACTTCTTAGTCATGTAAACAAAAACCATTTGATAGATAGATTTGCATTATATGCCCTCCACAAGCACAAAACAAGTGCGGATATCACATAGCACATACCAAGAAAGATATCAAAGCCATAAAATGTCCAGAAAAGCTGATGAACATCCAATGATAGCAACAGAAGCAGTATAATAGTACAATTGCAAACCAATAACCACACCATCAAATTCCCATAAAATTGCCATAGCAAATGCCACCAAGCTAGGAAGCCACCAATCCATCCATTGCAATAACTCTACCCTGGAAAGGAATTTAAGACCTACTTTTGTCAACTTGGAAAAAGGAAATATCAGTTCGTTTCCACTAAAATGTGTCGCTTTGCGGAACCAAACATGATGCATACAATAACACCCATAAGAACATCCAATCCAGAGCCAAGAGCTCGTCAAATATGAGTTTTAGACAATTCTTGTGCAACCTTAGAGGAACTGCAAAAGAAAGCACACACATGTGCAGCAAACACACACACATAAATGCTGATCATTTTTATCAAAGACTTGGAATTCACTGGATGGAGTAGATTATAGTTCTGGGAGCAACTTACTAAGCATATGAAACAAATATTAAGAGAAGAGAATTTTTGGTTAACTAAAAATAAAGATTCAAAATAAACTTCCTCGAACAAAGACCAATTATGAGATGTCAATTGTTTTTCCCTCTAAGTAACAGTAGAAAGGCAACGCAACCAAAATCTAACACGTACACATTCAACTATTAACCTTTGGAAGATTTGATATGCATGCACTTGCAGCCAGATAACAAGCATAACAGATCTCTCATGCCCTTTTGTCATGGGAAGGGCAAATTTAATCTCTTCTTTCTTTTATTTCACTACAACTTTCTCCATGCAACACGGCACATTATCTACAATTATTCACTAGTAGGAAGCAGCATTTGTGGAAATGTATTGCAAGTTAAGCATGAAGAACCGACTTCACAGGCCTACTGAGAGATGGAAGCAAAGGGAAACAAGATGAGACAATGATGTAACACTTCCTCCGTTCCACACTCCTTGTTAAGCTATCTGACATATACATTAGACCCTTTTTGTATAAGAAAACAATCATGAAGTTTTGACACGTACATTAAACTTAATTGGAAAAGGAAATTATCTTAGAACTTCTGAAGAGAAAGTTTTTAAGACACTGCATTGTAAATCTAGAGCAAAAATTGTAAAGTGGCTGTCAGACTTGAAAGTTCTACGGTACAAGATATTTCACTAGCAATACTTTTTCACCATGAATGCATAGTCCACAAGAAGCTTTATGATTCCTTTGCTGACAAATTTTGTGAAACACTGGATTCCATTCCTAACTTGGAACCATGCTGACGACAAAATCTGATCTTTTTACGCCAAAAACATTCCTTAATTTGCTATATAATCAAACTTCTGCAGGTAGACATTTCAAGATATCTTAATTTGAGCTTTAACTAATAGAAGAACAAAGTCAGACTTTTTGCAACATAATAAATCCAACAGCTCTTAAGCGCAGGTGCGCGCACAGACACAAAACAAAAGTAATGATAAAATATGTTTCAAATGTTTGTCTATAATCAATTTCAACCTACATGTCTAGCTCGCGATACTCATTAACCTTAGCTGTAATGCGAATGTTCCAATTAATCAAACTGACGTATGCTTTAGCAAATAAAATGAAATTCAACTCCTAAAAGAAGAAAAACTTCAAACTGCAAACTCCAAACTCAAACTCAAACTCAAACTAAAACTAAAACTAAACCATTCCCATTAGTATTTGACGACCACAGAACAAATCTAAACAATAACGAGATGCGAAAAACCAACAAATCGAACGTTCAGACTGAAAAGGGCTCAATGAAACCCAATCAGATAGAATCTTACGTTACTTCCTTTCCACACTTCGTACACGCGCTTTGCCATTAGAGTAACCTCCACACGCCACTACCGTCACCACCAACAAGCGTTAAGCAGGCACTGAGTCAAAGATTTTGAACTTGTTTTTGGGGTTCATTTCATTTGAAATCCCAACCAAACCAAAAAGAATCAAATCAATAAGACACTAATCCCAGTCGAAAAATCCCACCAAAGACTGCTCGATACAAAAGCAAAAAATGGGTTTTAGCAACTGCGTTTTTGGAGATTTTAGGTTAAAATGAAAAGAAATTATGATCTGTGAGATAGCGGTTTTGGAACTTTTGGGGCTTTTGTTGTTAGTGTGTTGTGGAGATTCAGGAATGTTTTGTTTCTCTCGGTCCCCTTTGGATCACTGTTGTAGTTTCTATTTTTTATAAAAAAAACAAAAACTTATTTGCTTGAATTTTTAATATAAAAACTAAAATTAAAATAAAAACTCTGTATGACTGAAATTTATAATGAAAAATAAAAATAAAATATATTTGATTTTATCACCATATTTCTATTCTTGTAATTATACTCTTATATTAATATTTTTAATATAATATATTATGTTTTTAAAATAATTAATTCTCATTAGAGCTAAAATTAAAATATATGCAAATTAATATAATTAAAAAAAGTACACATTAATTGCATATAATCAAATTCTATAAATTAAAAAATTACATTAACTCATTCTAATCAATAAAAGATGTTCATCCTATTATAATTCTACAAAATATAATAGTACTATCATTTATAAAAAGAAGCATAAATTAATATAATCATTCCACATTTGTCTAACAATTTTGTCTTGCTTCCAAGACATATTTTGAAGTTAGGCTGGAGTTATACTATACTCCACTTGAGAACTTGCATATTTATTTTCATGTTCTCAATTTTGTTCTTCATTTTTAACACAAATGTTAAATAATTCATCGTTTTGTCCGTACATCCTAATTTAATTGTGTATAACATAACAAGTAATAACAATATATTTTTGTTTCTTCATATCATAACTCGACATGTTTTTAAGAATAAGGAATCTTGTTTTTAAAACGACAAAATATCTTTTATTCCCATTTTTTAACGAAGAATGTCTATAGTTAAACAATTCCTATGAATCTTAAAGTCTTCTTCTTCTTCTATAATCTCATAAATGATATCTCTTACCTTGATATAGTGAAAGAAATCTAGACATATTGGTGTAGCTTGAATTAACCAAATAGAATTTACTTAACATATAAAGAGCATAATATCAACAAAAATATATTAAAAATAAATCATAATTACTATGTTTATTTAAAATAATATTATACCTTGTTGAGACATAAGAAATTGATTCTTTGGATTTGTCACTGTTTATAGAGAAATTCGAGAGTCATTTGTAGTACTTTCCTATCCAGCCATTACATATGTAAAAAAAACCTCTCAAATGAACAATAACATATAATATTTTAGGTTGTATTATTTCTTTTACCCCTGTAGAGTATTTGTTCATCGATCGGAATATGTGCATCAATATGTACTATCTATTGCTCCTATATAAATCCTTGTATAATTCCTATTCAAAAGTTCTAATATCTAATCATGACCTGGTAGAGTAGAAGTTCTACATGGTTGTTTTTGTAAATGAAAATATTTGTTCTCTCCTCTGACTAGAGAAATAATGATTACCTTTTTCAATTCATCATCAGAATGTTATTCGAAATCTCATAAGGAATCCATGTATCTACTATGTCAACATTAAATAATTAACAAAACATTTAGTACAAAGGTTTAATTAAATATAGACAAAATATTTATACAAAATATAAACTTAACAACATTAGGTCAAACATTTATACAAAACATAAACTTAAAATGTCCAAACTATGAAATAATGCTTAATATAAAAGTATCAAATTAATAAGAATTCCATATGCAATAACATGAAAATATAACTAATGTGGCATAATCCAATCCAGCTTCCTTGCATCTGCCATCTTCATAAAAATATTCCTATAAAGTAGAGAATCATATAAAGCCTTTACAACTTTTCCATATTTCACACCGTCAAAACCCAATTCAACTAAGAAATTCAGACATTTCATTATTATGTTAGATTTTTTAGATCTATTCTCTGTCGTGCATGATGTTTCACTTAGTTTTTTCTCAAATAAATCATTCTTTCTTTTTGATTGTTCACCAATTATAACCAAAATATCTTCTACAATGTTAGAATGTGTCTTTTTTGCCTTCTTATTCTTAGGATATTTCTTTCTCTTAGATGGAGAATTTATTACTTGATCTCCTTTTTCATTATACGAGCAATCTTCATTAACATCATTTCTATGTTCTTCTTCTATATTATTCGATGGAGATTTAGTTGGTGAATGCGCATGCAAACCAAGTGCAGTAGTATCTCCAAAAATATGACATAAGTTTGAAAACTCCTTACATCTTTTTTTCTTGAATCTGTGAGTCATTTTATGCACCCATAACAATGAAAAAGAAACATGAGAACAAATATTATGTAATATGATATATATTAATAAAACAAAGACATATTTCACCTTAAATAGATTTTCCCAATAATCATTTATAGCGTTAACTTCACTCGTAAAGGAGTTGTAATTGATTCTTGTTTCTTTGAGTAAGTCCTTTAAATTCTTTAATCTAACCCTTAATCTATTATACTTATTTGATTGACCTATTTTTGTGAGTTATTCAATATTTTAATAACTGCTAGTTAGTCAATATTTTAATAATCTCAAGTGCATGACGTAGTTGTAGCTAGTACAGGTAAGTACGGGTCGATCCTATGAAGACGATGACTACTAGTAATTACTTGTCCCTCATTATCTATCCTAAGGATTGATTTTATATTTTTTAGTTAAAAAAACTAAAACTAAACAAGTAAAAGAAAATAAGTAACAAAATTGAACAGATAATTTAGAAAGCACTAGAAAATTATTGATATCGAGTAATCAGTATCTAGGTTTCGAATCCCCTTGAACCCTTAACAAATTGACCTTTATTCTTGCAATTGTTTTAATGATTTATTGGATTGTGGAGACTCATATTGTATGCTAGTAGTTGACCTTGAGTCTACTAACAATTAATCCCAAGGTTTCTAACCGAATTACTCAGGTCATATCTTATAGGATTACACCACTATTTTATGAATTCCTTTATTAGGTTTGACCTTAATATATAAGATTTATATTATTCTATCTCTAGGGTTGCAATCAACTCTTTTCAATTACCATGGATCTATTTAAACCTAGGAATTTTTAATCTCCACGTATGAAATTAGATTATGATCTAATATTTCAAAACACTATAACATAAATAAAACAAGTAATTAGATTGCAACAAATCAATCAATCATTTGCATTAATAGAAAAATCAACACATGTTAAGGTATCGAAATAGAGTTCATCTAACCTAAACACTAACTGGAAGTTTAGTTACACATAATCGAACACAAAATCAAACAAACATTGAAAGAAAAATAAATAGAAAACAACGGGTTCATAATTCTAAATCTCTGTGGTTATCTTCTATCAAGTATTCTTGTGATGTAGAGGTATAATCTTGTATTTTGGGAGATGCACAGTCTCTTGCACGATCATGTATAAGACCGTACATAATTGGAATTTGTAGGGTATCATGAAAGTGCACGGCCATAAGAAAGTACACGGTCAATATGAACAGTCGTACATTCCTTCAGATTTGTCGATTCTTCGTTTTACATCATGTTTGCGTTTGAATTCCTTTCTTTTAAGTCCATAAAGGCAATTATCACATGTAAACACACTTGGATCACATTAAGTACCAAATATATAACAAAAGTATAAAATATAAAGCAAAATACATCAAATATGGGTGTAAAAATCATTGATGTGGATATCGTACCGTTTCGGTCGGAAAACGGTATCGGAACGGTCATAAAGGGTATCGGGGATGAATTCTAGCCGGTACCGCCAATACAGAATTTTTTCAGGGCCATTCCGTAAAAAAAAATTTCAGGGACTATTTTGCAAATAAAGAAAATTTAACCCTAAATTTATCTACCCTCTTCCCCCCCGAGGCCCTGATTCTCCCTCTTTATTAGTCTTCTTCTCTCCCTTCTGCCGTCCCGACTCCTGCGTGTCGCGCCTCCGACCTGCCTCGCCTTGCCTCCGGCCTTCAACCGTCGTCCACGCCCGAAGACGTCCACTGCACACCGTCTTCGCCTCACCGCACATCGCACGCCCAAAGACGTCGCCGCCTACTGAGGTCCATCGTCCGGCGTCCACTACACACCGTCCGGCCTTCTCTGTCGTCCTCCTCGCACTCGTACACCGCACACCGTCCGCACATCGCACACCGTGACCCGACGTCGACCCAGATTTGGTGAAGACTGATTGATTTTTTATTTTTTTTTAATTTTTCATGGCATTTTGAAATTTATGATTGTTTGATTGTGTTGGTTGTTGGATGATGGTGGATTTGGGGTTAAAAATTGGTGTTGTTGTGTTGAAATTGGGGAAAATTTTGAGGTTGATTTCGGTGTTGGATTTGGGGAAAATTGTGAATGTTGATTTCGGTATAGCAAAATGAAGTGTGAATGTTGAAGTCTTGAAAGATTATTTTCGGTTGGCATATT
>JANITX010000210.1:23555312-23568229 GCA_027564395.1 Erythroxylum ulei | reverse complement strand
TTAATTATGACAATTTGACCCTCAAATCACATTAATCCAAAACAAGTACTCTTGGATCAAATTAAGCACAATATCCAATAAAAGGAGCCGAAAAGTATAACAAAAACCATGAAAATGTCAATAAATAATATCGCAAACTTAGGTTCAATTACCGTGGGAGCAATCATGATAGGCATCAAAATATTGAAGCCCAAGATGGTTGTTGTCATATCAATCTTACTCACATCAATAAGAATGCGGGGTCAAAACCTATTTAGAATCACGTATATAAAAAGCTTAAAAAAAGACCATCAGCATTAAATTAATCGACAAGGTATCAAATGGACCTTGGGGAACGGGTGGCGCATTTTATTTTAGCTGGACAACTGGCTAGACGGTTAGGGACCACTTATTCGGGCTTCCTCTCAAGTTCCAGATAATCTTCGATATGCTACAGTCGCGGACCTTACGAATGAAAGGGGCAATTGGCTATGGCCTGAGTTCCAACAGTACCTTCTGTCTACGATTTTCCTGGAGCATGCGAATTTCTGCCCTGTAGTCGAGAATATGGGAGAGGACAGGTTGATGTGGGAACCTACCTCCCATGGAGGGTTCATAGTGGCGTCAGCTTATGAATTAATTGAAGGACGGCCAACGGACACCAGGCACAAGCTGTGGGAGATTATTTGAAAATGGGCAAGTCTACGACATATTAGGTCGTTTCTTTGGCTCGTAGCTAAATGAAAACTCCTGACGAATCAACAACGTGTGGCATGACATATTACCATAGATAGCAGGTGTCATCTATGTGGGTAGGAAGGGACAACTGTCCACGTGGTGTGGGACTGCTTGAGAATGAAAGCTATTTGGAGTAAATTTCCCCAGGAAGTGGTAGACCCAAGACTACTTGAGAAGCGTGGGCCACGATCTATGGTGTCACTTACTGGTTCCTTTGGAAATGGCAAAACAGTAGCCTGTTTGAGCCTGGATTTGTTTGGCTGGAAGAGAGTACTAGAATTATACTAGATTACGTGGTGTGGATCGCACAAGCTAAGGAAATGGAAAATTGTATGTTTCCAGCACAAGGCTTACCAATGGGTACATTCGGGGGGTGGGCTAAACCTCCAGCAGGATGGGTGAAAGTCAATTTTGATGGAGCAGTGAAGCCAGGCTCCATAACGGTATCCACTGGAGGTTTGATCAGAGATTGGAATCGGAATTGGCGAGGGAGGCTCCAGCAGAACCTTGAAAGGTGCTCACCATTAATTGTAGAGCTATGGGGTGTGCTCTCAGGACTCAAGATGGCCTGGGACCTGGGCTATCGCCAAGTTGTGGTCGAAGTGGACTCACTTGAGGTTTTTAATATTCTATCTGCTCCACACATAGTACTGACAGAGGTTTCCTTTTTGGTGATAGGAATTCAACAGCTATTACACTAGGAGTGGGCGGTTCAGCTTCAACATATTTTTCGGGAAGGGAACCAGTACGCAAACAGCCTCCCTCGTCTCGCTGGCATTTTACATCAGGGCCTTCATATACTTCAAGAGCCTCCTTTTGGAGTCCAAGACCTTCTCCGCAAAGAAGTGCAAGGAGCAGTGTACCCCAGAGCGTTGCATTAGTTTTTTAGTTCCCCTTGTATACAAAAAAATTCTAGAACCTCGAGAAAAGCATTAAGGAAGACATAGGCTTACAAAATCTGAGAAAAAGCATTTCAGTTCTCCTTAAGAGTCCACTGGTCCTCTGCACTAGAGGCGTAGAAGTCAAAAACCATTTTTGGCAATTTCTGCCTTGCAATTTCCTCATACTCCATAATATTAGTTATCTCCATCTTTCAAATTCAGTTCTGTATCCTATTAAGAAGTTCTGAAAAGTTTTAGAAAACAAGGTTATATTTGGATGAAGAATTCAAACGAAAATAGGAAATATGAGAACTTATCTCTAAATTTCACGTAAGATTTTGATACTAAAGAGATGCGGATGCTTTTTAAATGTTTCTTAATCCAGCAATAAGTTTTCATAACAGTGATTATAGTGAAATGTTAAAGTGGATAACGGGCAACAAAAGTTTAAATGCAACTTTTTGAACCTGTTCCAATCACCCGAAAAACATGAGCAATTGATTTCCCCATTGTAACATACTAGTTTTCTTGTTAAAAAAGAACATTGAACTTAGTTTATATGAAGGTTTCAAAAAATTAAGGACCAAGATATTAAAATTGATCTTAATTCTGATTGATTGATACATCCAATCTCATAGGTCATTCTGAAATATTTTTGGAAGTGAAGACGCGCCCAGGACAAGCTTGCAGATATCATAAAAACACAATACATACAAGCTTGTGATTTATGATGCATGCTAGTGCCACACAGTCGCTAATTTAACATTTGCAAGTAGCAAAATCATAACAGTTAAAATAAGAAGAAAGGAATGAATTTTTATTGAGATACTGAAATAATCTTAATACAGGGGTATTTATTAATATTTTAACAATCTTTTAGCTAAAGTTCCTACAATCAAGCTCCTAATGTACAGTTTCATATTTTACAAAGAATATAATCAAATCTATGAAAAAAATCAAATCTTAAATACTTCAACGCTCCCCCTATGTTGGTGCGTGGATATCAAACTTGCCCAACTTACCTATGAACTTTGAGAAATTTTGACTTGACACTGCCTTAGTAAGAATATCTGTTAGTTGATCCTTTGATCTAATTTTAGGCAGCTCCAATATTTTCTCATCTAATTTCTCTTTGATGAAGAACCAACTTTCACATGTTTGGTACGGTCACGCTGTATTGGATTATGAGCAATATCACAAGTAGCCTTGCTATCACAATGTAGTCGAAGAGGTTGTGTCGACGAATAACCCAAATCTGATAAGAGAAGCTTAAGCCATAAAAGTTCACATATTCCAAGCGCCATGCCTCTGCACTTGACCGAGCAACAACATTTTGTTTCTTGCTCCTCCAAGTAATAAGATTGCCTCCCACAAAGCTAAAATAACCAGAAGTGGAACTTCTATCATCTATAGATCCAGCCCAATCTGCATCAGTATATGCTTCAACATTCAAATGGTCTGCATTTTTTATGAATAAGATTCCCTTCCCTGAAGCAGATTTCAAGTACCTTAAAATGCACATAGCTGCCTTCATGTGTTATTCTCCAAGATTATGCATAACTTGACTTATAACATTCAAGGCATAAGCAAGATCTGGCCTTGTGTGTGCTAGGTACATCAATCTTCCAACAAGTATTTGGTTTCTCCCTTTATAACTACAACTTGATTTGGTTCAACAAATAACTTCATTCCCCCTTCAAAAGGTGCATCAACTGGTTCGTAAGCTAACATGCCGGTTTCATTTAACAAATCTAAAGTATATTTTTGTTGAGATAAGAAAATATCCCTAGATGATCTCGAAACTTCAATTCTAAAGAGAAACTTCAAAGAACCAAGATCCTTCATTTCAAATTCTTGACATAAATAATCTTGAAGTGCTTTCCTTTCACCGGGATCATTTCCAGTCACCACCATGTCATCAACGTATACAATGAGTGTAATTTTATCTTGTCGTTTCTTTATGAACAAAGTTTGATCTGCATTACTTTGAGTATAACCATAAGATACCATAGCCTTTGTAAATCTCCCAAACCAAGCCCTTAGAGATTGCTTTATCCTATACAATGATTTTTTTAATTTGCACACTTTATGACCGTATGCTTCAGGTACTGTACATCCCAGAGGGTGATCCATATAAACTTCTTCTAATAATTCTCCATGTAAAAAGGCATTTTTTACATCAAATTGATGTGATGGGCAATCCAAATTTGTAGCTAGCGATAACAAACTCGAGCTGTGTTGATTTTAGGACTGGTGCAAAAGTCTCAGTATAGTCAATCCTATAGGTTTGAGTATATCCCTTAGCCACCAATCACGCTTTAAACTGCTCAATCGTGCCGTCAACCTTGAATTTGATAGTATATAGCCATCGACATCCAACGATTTTCTTTCCTAGTGCACAGTCAACAAGCTCCCAGGTATTATTTTTAATCAAGGATTTCATTTCCTCATTCATGGCTGCTTTCCATCTCAGATCACCTAAGGCTTCCTGCACACTGTTAGGAATAGCTACAGTAGATAATTGATTTATGAATGATTGATTTGAGTCTAACAATTGGTGGTTAGAAACATAATAACTCATTGTGTTGGAACCCGTTTCCAGAGTCCAACCCTTGAACCATAAAATGTGAGCGTATTCCAATGACATCTCCTTAACTATTTTCAATTCATCTTCATGCTTCGATACCAAAGCTATGGCAAACTTTAAGTTTCACCGCGGCGAATGGATGGGAACTTCTGCTGAGACCTTTCTGGAAAAGTTTGTCGCGGTGAAGTTCTAGTATCAAGTGAGAATTTGCTCTCGAGAAAGGTTCGCTGCGACGATACTTGTGGTTTCGCCGCAGCAAAACCCCTGGAATCACAACCCCTTAACCTAAAATTTCCAATGGTTTCTACATCACTCTTACCTTACTTTCAATTTACGTTGTCCTAAAATCGCTCCCTCTAATGCATCATCATTTCATAACAATTCAATATTATCTCATCATACTCTCCAATATCTTTTCATTTAACTCATCACTTACTACTGATTCTCATCGTTCACAATTTTCTATTTTTCTTTTTCCATGACATCTCACTTATGTATCAACAATTCATGTTCAAAATTCATCATCTCAAATCAATAACTTCCTCAGGTGTACCTAATTTCAATTCAACCTTATCCATAAACAAATTCATATTTCAACTTAACATCATTTATACATAACTCATAATTCATTAGCATCAAAAGATAAGAGTTCTTTACAAAGCTGAAGTGACATTTCAAACCACAATACATCAATGTCTCAACATCCTAAAAAACATAACATACTTGAACTAAGAATCCTTGAAATGTGGCTAAGCCTTTTATTTTACAAAAATAACTTAAATTCCAAATTATGTAGATTTTGAAGTAATGTCCTTATACTCTTGATCACTCAATCTCTTCCTCATCACCTGAAGATGGGACAAAAATGGGGCAGAGCTTAAAGCTCTTGGGTAACAAGTTTATAACAAGAATAAGCAAAATCATTGAAATGTGTCATCTGTCATAGAAAATTCATAAAATGTATAGTTCTCAAATTTTCAAACAAATTCACAATCTTAACTCAAAATTATGGTTTAAAATATCGTCACACAACACTCAATTATGCACCATTCATGACTATGCAAAGATGCAATGCACAAACAAATGGCTCGAGAGTTCCATGAAACGAAACAGAGAAACCAAAGTTTACTCCGTAAACGAGTCCGAATTCTCAGGATCTCGTGGCCTCAAGCGGGCAGCCGGGAGAAGGCTATAGGTCAACGTTCACATGACTAACGAAAAGTTCCTCTCTTGCCCAATCATAAGCAAATTTATGCTCAAATCATTTCATCATATCTTCATGCTTTTTCTTCTTTTCCGAATATACAAAATGCCATGAATTTTCCAACGCATAACATAAAATGTTTCAATTCATTTCCATCTTTATTTTGAAATTCATCAACAAAATTAATATACCAAAATATGTAGCAATTTTGCAAATCATTCAAAAGCAACATTTATGAAGTAATTGAAATCATTCTTGATTTGGAAGAAAACATTCATGGCTCATTACTAAATTATAAACATAAAACCTACCTTAAGAATCCTTGCTTATAACTTGCTCAAAGGTGCCTCACCCTTTTCTCCTCTTGCCTTCCTTGATTTCCTTTAATAATAGCCAAAAATTTTATTCAATTGGAATTCCAATTTATGATAAGGTAAATGAAGAAATTTGATAATACTTTCTTCTAGAAAAATGTTCCCCATTGTCTTAAGTTTCTAATGACTCCAAAATCATTCAATTTTGTTTAGAAATCTGAAAGTTTTACTCCAAACATATTGGGACTATCCTTATGCTGAAATGATATTCTACACTCAACTTCCAACCAAACATTGAGATCTTTATAAACTGAATTAAAATTTTATTTCTTTATAAAACTTGTAGCCCTATGTCTCTAGTTTACGTCAAATCAAAAATCACCTCATTTGGACATCTACAGTAAACGTTATGCCGAAAATACTGAAGTATGTTTGTACAGGAAAATTGGATTTCGCCGCGGCGAAATCAGAAGTGCGTCGCGGCAAAATTATTGGAGTTCGTGGCGGAGAAGCCAAAAGTTTGCCGTGGCGAACATGTCCAGAAACCTCCCGAAGACCTGTTTTTCGAAATTCTTCATCTATATACTTCCCATCTTTCAAATATAACTCATCTTAACCCTAAACCACCTCTTCTACTTCATTTCCAATCTCATTTCAACTCAATACCATAAACAAATACATCAAAAGCTATCTTTGATCATTAACCCACAATAAAACCTTTACATAAACCATTCCTCAACAACTTCCCACACATGTCAAGCTATATTTGGGTTTCATCTAACCAAAACAAGATGAAATAACTCATACTTACTTGTTGAAGCTTCAAAATCTTCAAATTCTTCAAGATTTCCCAAAACCCTAGCTTTTCTCTCTTTTCTTCCTCTATTCCCACGACACTCTCTTCTCCTCTCCCTCATTCAAAATTCTTCTTCTTCTAATTTCTACTATTATCAAGTGTGAAATGCTCAATTTTCCCTTCCATTAAACCTTATAGCCTTATATGCTTAAGTGACTTGCCTAAAATGCCCTTATGCATTCTTACCACTTTTAATACAATTTAAGTGCATTTATAAATTCATTTTACCCGAAACATGTAAATGAATGCATGCACAATTTATTTGTATGTGTCAAAATTTATATGCATATATCAGCAAATACTTAATTATGTAAAGCATACAGTGCACTAAAATTTCTGAATTTTTTATCCCGTAACATGGGGTGTTAGAATTGAAGTGCACTGAACAGCAAGACAATGAGCCAAGTTATATAAGGAGGGGTGGGAATGTCAATATGTCTTGAGAGTTTCTGACATTGTCATTGGGAAGTGTTATCCATTGCTTTAACTAGAACCTGGAGTTATCATATGCATGAGTTTTCAAAAGTCGGTTATCAAATCCAGTAACATAGGCGCAAGAGGAGTAAATAGAAAGTAAAAAAGATAGAAATACCCCAAAGAAACAATAGACACTAAGGAGATAGAAATCGTAAGGAAGACAGTTGAGGAAGAAGACGAGGGTTGGAGCAAAAACCAAAATACTAACAAAGAAGGATTAACTTGAATAGTTGAATAAAGGAAAGAGAATAACAAGGAGGGATGGGGGTTATAAGCAGGAGGACCATTATATGCAGCAGTAAGAGCACTCGTAGAAGTACAATAGAAGGGGTAAAGTGATGGAAAGACAAGGTTAATTAAGGAAGAAGAGGACAAACACAAATCAATAGACAAGGAGGCTAGGGGAGCAGGTGGCCAAAAAAAAGCAAAAGTATACTTTGGTTTTTCAATGGTTGAAGGATTGGAAGAGAAGAGAGGGAGAAAGAGACATAAAGGAGGAAATTCTAACTAAATTGAGTTCCAACGTTATTACCAGTTATTGGAATGCATAGTTGTTAATACATCTTATAGCAAAATATGTTTTCGATATACAATATCATGTCACCTAATAAACCTTACAGACAAGGTTCTTTAGAGGGGTGAGCATTGTCATATAAACTATTTTGTCGAAGTTCTCATTATAATTATGATTAATTCTTAACTTTACTTAATTTTATAATAACTTAAACTTTAATTCTTAACTTTACTTAATTTTATAATATAACCAGAGGTAGATAGCTCTAGAAATCTCTCTCTTTTAATGGCCGTTTCGGCGGGCTTACCGCCGGAGGGCCAGCCGTCTAATCCTCCCTCTTATGCTTCCATTGTTTCTCGGCCTCCATCCTCTCCCACTGTGTCTAAACCGGTTCCATGCAGTTTCAAGGGGGAAATATCTGGCTTCTTCCCCCCAGATCTGATTGCCTCTTATTCTCGTCCTTTCCAACGGGCTGCGGTAGGGAAGTTTTCCAAAGGACGTCCAGTCATGAAGGATATACGCGCCTTTTTTAAAGCCCAGGACTTTCAGGGACCATATACGGTGGGGCTTATGAATTCTAGGCATATTCTGCTGAACTTTGACCTGGAAAAGGATTTCCACAGATTTTATTCTCGCTCTTTGTGGTATGTGGGTGGTTTTCCGCTCCGTGTGTTCAAATGGACGCCCGACTTTCATCCCAATCGGGAGTCCAGTTATGTTCCAGTGTGGTTTAAATTTCTAGATCTCCCCCTCCAGTTTTATAATAAGGATGCGCTCTTTTTCTTGGGTAGTTTGTTTGGGACTCCCCTCCGTATGGATTCTGCTACGGCTACCCTCTCCCGGCCTAGCGTGGCGCGCTTGCAGGTAGAAGTGGATCTCCTTAAAGAGATCCCACCCCGGATTTGGATTGGTTTGGGTGATAACAAGGGTTTCTGGCAATATTTTGAAGCAGATGGTATCATCCCTTCCTATTGTTCTTATTGCTGGCATGTGGGACATTCGGAATCTGTTTGCACCGTCAAACATCCAGAATTGAAGGCTCTTGTTAAAAAGGATGACACTTCGGCGTTGCCAGCCAAGGCCTCCAGAACAGGGGCTGTTCGTCAAGAATATCGTGTGGTTCAGAATATCCCCCCTTCACTAGATAACCCTACCCCAGATGACGGATCTTCAAGGGCTAAGGAGACCCCCACCTCAGATGAAGGTCCATCGGGTTTACCTACTAAAGAGAAGGAGTTAATACCCACATTGGAGAACCCTCTGGAGGTGTCAATCTCTCCTCGAAAAGCAGGAGCAGCTGCGTCCCTTGCTCCTCAGAGGAGTGGAATTGCTGGCCCTGAAAACGAGCAGTCTCTGTCTGTTGTGATGTCTGTCCAACCTTGTGAATTAGTTGGCCATGAGGAGCATACTTCTGATGTACGACCAGAGGTACCTGGTGGACCCGAGGTAGAGGATCGGCCGCCGGTACTGGAGATAGGCGCTGTTCTTAAGCAGCCTATTCCTCCACCATTTGCGCATCGGCAGAGTGATTCAGAAGAAGACGTGGGTATTGAGACGGAAGCCCCCCCAGCGCAGAGGGATCCCTCTCACTCAGATGCTGAAGTTGGTCACGACCATCTTGTGGAGGTGATTCCAGCGGTTCAGGGTGCCTCAGAGGGTGAGGAAACGGTGACAAAGGCGAGGAAGAAATATGAGAAACGGCATTTTGGTGCCTCCAATGCGCGTACACGCTCCCATCCTTCCCATCCGCAGTCTAATGATTAGTGGCCTACACTGGAATGCCCGAGGCATCGGGAAAAAGCCCTCTCTGCGACGACTCAAAAAACTAGTTTCTCTTTATTCATGTTCTTTTGTAGCTATCAGTGAGCCCATGCTGGTAGAAACTAAACAGCCAGCCATAATGGCAAAGCTTGGTTTTAATTTCATGGCAGCTTCGTCCAATAATAAACTATGGTTCTTTGGGTCTTTTCCTCACGGTTGCACTGTTGTGGAAGCTACGGATCAGTTTTTGCATTTGTCTATTCACTTGTCTAATGCTAGTATTCAGTACATTACTCTAGTTTATGGGAAGTGCTCTCGCCAAGATAGGCGGGTTCTATGGGATGATCTATCCAGGCTTGCTCTCTCCTGTGGATCCTTGCCTTGGTTGGTTGGTGGGGATTTTAATGTCATAGCATATTCGAATGAGTATCAGGGTTGCTCAACTCCTGATGCGGGCTCTATGGGTGATTTTAGGGATTGCTTGTTGCAGAATCAATTCATAGATGTGCCCTTTTCAGGCAACCTATTCACATGGACTGGAGTCCGGTCTACGGGGAGAGTGTGGAAGCGATTGGATCGAATGGTTATGAATCCCTCATGGCTGCAGGTTTTTCCTTCTAGTCAGGTTCATGTCCTCTCTCGGGTTTCATCTGATCATGCTCCCTTGTTGTTTAAACTTACAAATCTACCTCAGGATGGCCCTAAGGCGTTTAAGTTCCAAAATTTCTGGCTCGTGCGGGATGACTTTATGGGGGTGGTGGCTAGGTCCTGGAATGCTTCGTTACCGCATCGGGGTCTCTTTGGTTTTGCCTTGAAGCTTAAGAGATTGAAACAGTCGTTGCGTGAATGGAATAAGAGTACTGTAGGGAATATTTTCCAGCAGGTTCGGTTTCATGAGGGGGAGGTAGCTCGGCTGGAGGAGAATTTTGATGTTAGTGGATCTTCTGAGGATCTGGTCAATCTTAACAAGCAGCAGGCACTGTACCTGAAGGCACTTGCTGACGAGGAAACCTTCTGGAAGCAAAAGGCTAAGGAGAACTGGTTGGTAGATGGTGATCGTAACACCAAATATTTTCATAAAACTGTGATGGAAAAGCGTTCTAGGCTTGCAATCCGCAGAATTAGAAGTGCTAGTGGTGCATGGGTTGACGATAGTGCTCGTATCAAGCAGGAAGCGGTTTTTTTTTATCAAAACCTTTTTAAGGAGGAGCATTCGGATGACTCAGCTGCAGATTGGCTCTTAGAGAGAGTATCCCCCAGGATATCCTTGCAGCAAAATGTGGATTTGCTCCGTGAAGTCTCCTTAGAAGAGGTCAAGGGGGCGGTATTTGGTTTGAGTCCAGAGAGCTCCCCTGGACCAGATGGATTCTCAGGAGCTTTTTACAGACATTGTTGGTCTATTATCTCAGATGATCTCTTGATGGCAGTTCGGGATTTCATGGCCGGAGTGCCAGTGCCGCGCATAGTGAGTAGTACGACGGTGGTTTTACTGCCAAAGAAGGACAATCCATCTACTTTTGGGGACTTTCGTCCGATAAGTCTGTCAAACTTCCTCAATAAGATCCTCACTCGACTGCTTTGTGATCGTTTGAGAGGTATTCTGCCTGCTATAGTCTCGGAGGAGCAGTCGGCTTTCCTTCAAGGGAGAGATATTGCAGATAACATCATGTTAGCTCAGGAGATGCTATCTCATCTTAATAAAAAGGCTAGGGGTCATAACTTGGTTTTTAAACTGGACATGATGAAAGCGTTCGATCGGGTGTCTTGGTCCTTCATGCGCCGTTTGCTTCTCAAAATGGGGTTTCATTACAATTTTGTGGATTTGATTTTGGGAAATCTTAAGGCGACGTGGTTATCTATACTTGTCAATGGTTCCCCGACGGATATCTTCCAACCATCAAGGGGTCTTAAACAAGGAGACCCCTTATCCCCGTTACTCTTTATTTTGCTGGGAGAGGCTTTCACCCAGGGTATTAACTGGCTGGTCAGGAATGGAAAGCTGTTGCATTATTCCTTACCGCGTGGAGCTCCGGTGGTCTCACATCTGGCTTTTGCGGATGATCTCATCCTGTTTACTAGGGGTGATCGTCGCACGTTGAGGAATTTAATGGAGTTTTTGCAGTTATACGAACGAGCCACGGGACAGCAAATCAATTCCGGTAAGAGTTCCTTTGTTTGCCCGGCGCGTGCTTCCTCTTCTCAAGTGGCAGTTTGGTCGCATATATCTGGTTTTTCCCGTACTTCGCTGCCCATAAATTATCTGGGGTGTCCGTTGTTTAGTGGCCGGCGGAAGAAAGTTTATTTTCAACGGCTTCTGGAAAAGGTACAAAATGTAGTTGGAGGCTGGAGGACTCGTTTCCTCACTTCGGGTGGCAGACTCATTCTAGTTAAACACGTTTTGCAATCCATTCCAACTCACTATCTGGCTTGTCTCGTCCCTCCGTTGGGTGTTCTGAACCAGCTTGAAACACTCTTTGCCAAATTTCTCTGGTCTTCTAATGAAGGGGAGCAACGGTATGTTTGGCGGTCTTGGTCTGGGATGTCTTTTCCTTATTTGGAAAATGGTTTGGGGTTTAGGGCTTTATCTCATGTGGCTGATAGTTTTGCGTGCAAGCTGTGGTGGAAGTTGGTCAATGATGTGGGTATTTGGGCGAAATATATCAATGCTATCTCTTGGATGAAATCTTGTGCTCGTGGTCGATTAGCCAGGGTTGCTGAATTTTTTCACCAGAATGTGGGGAAGATCATCCAGAATGGATCTTCGAGTATTTGGGAAGGAAACTGGTTGAATGATGGAGTCCTTCTTCCTTCGGTCCCTACTCATACCCTTCCTCGCTTCACCTTCCGTCAAATATATGTGGAAGGAGCGTGGTGTACTCATTTGATCCAGGACTATCTCCCTCCGTCAGAGCTACGACGCATCTCAGATTTTACACTGTGCTTTTCTGAAGGCAAAGATCGTTTGGTTTGGAAGCCTAATTCATCAGGAATTTTTAGTGTTTCTTCAGCTTATGAATCCATCAGAACGTCTAGGCCTCGGGTTTCATTTTTAAGGCAACTGTGGGTTCAACAACTGCCGTTGAAATTATCTTTTTTTGGCTGGCGGCTTCTTAATGCTCTATTGCCGTTTGATCCGATTTTGCATCGGTGGGGTTTCTCCTTTCCTTCAAAATGTCCATTCTGTGCTTCTTCGGATACCTTCAACCATTTCTTCCTTAGTTGTCGTATTGCAGTCCAGGCTTGGGTCTTTGTTGAGGAATGGCTGCAGTTGCGTCTTCCATCGTGTACTACTCTTCGTGATTTCCTGCAGTACTGCTGGAATCCGGCTTCTTCTTTGCTTCTCTGTATTATTCCTTTGGTAGTCATGTGGGCTCTTTGGCGCTGCCGTTGTAGTTTGCTATATGGCGATGGCAGCTTCGGGGTTCGCAGGATCTCATCCTTCATTGTTGGCATCATCCAGGAGCTCTCCTCTCGCAATCCTATCCAAGCTTCCGAGCAGCAATGTAGGCTGTATAGGAGATTGGGATTACGTTCGTGTGTTATGCGCAGGCAGTATTCTTCGGTTTCTTGGATGGCTCCAAGTCATTATAAGCTCAATTCTGATGG